>JARHVA010002107.1:1440000-1615000 GCA_037957365.1 Torreya grandis | reverse complement strand
AAACCTTAAAAAAATCTTTAGGAATCTATTTATTATTGAGTTTAGATCTAAAACAACACCTTATACCACTACATAGGCCTTATTGAGTAATAATCATTTGCAATTATGTCACACTAGTTGGCTATGTCACATTGTCTTGCATTTTTGTAGACTAGCTCTTTAGAATAGACTCAGGGGAACTCACAGACATGTTTTTGAGCATATGATGCCTTTAGGAAACATAATAAGTGTCAAACCTTCCATTTCAATGATTGGAATCTCTTAGAATAACTCTATACCATACTTTTTGCCCTTTTTCTTGGAAAAGTACATTATTTTGACACTTTTGTATAGATTTTGTACGTTAAAGTACCATGACCAGGTCCTTCTTTGAGTTTACTTGATGTTCCATGTGTTTATTAGGCTATTTTATGGTGCTAGTTTTCTAAAATACCAAAGTTTCCAAAACTAGGTCTACCTAGGGTTTAAATAGGGTTTTGGGTGTCCAAGATTCTTAGCAATGGTTCATAGAGTACAAAACCCTAAACTAAAAAATATTATCATGGATTTTAGGTAAATTTAACCCTCCAACTTATTTGATAATCTTGAGTTCACATGCACAAGATGCATCAAGATAGGTATGTAGAGAAGTGAGTTTGTATTATTTTATAGGTAATTTGAATAGGTTAGCAGTTTTAACATTTATTCATAAAGGTGGGAATTTCAAACAACCTAAATATTACATAGATTTCAAGCTCATAGGGGTGCCTAAAATCCCTTAAGATAATTTTCTCCAAGTCTTTATGCTATGCAAGATACAATTTCTTGAAGTGATGGTTCAAATTGGTTGTGTATGTTGTGTAGCTTGAAGAGGTTTTCAAGACCAAAATTGATATTTTATTTACATTCCCCTATTTTAAAACTCCATTATAGGTTCTAATTCACTCTCCTATACCTTATAATATTGTCACTTACTTATGGATGTTTGAGTGTGTTCGTATAGAGATGTGACTTTCTGGGCCTTAATATAGGTTTCTAGGCCAAATAGGACTAAACTATGTTTGAGGGAATAGATGGCCTATAGGTCACTTGAGGGTATTAAACTCATCATGATACATTATTATCAACCCATATATAAGCTTTTTCAATTACCTCTAATCACCAAATACTAACCTTGCTCTTTTATGAACTCTTAATGTTTAGCCTAGGGTTTATATGCAGCCAAGACTAGAAAACCTTAAGGTATGAGTTTTAGTGATTTATACCTCACTTGAGGTTTATAAAACTTCTGAATTCCTATTATATATAAATCATACTTCCTCCTTATGTGTTTCCATCCTCGAGTCCACTCAAGCTAGTTTGAGTATATAGGCTTACTTAGGTCTATTAAACCTAATAGGTTTGAGTAAACCATGATACTCAGTTTAAATGTTCCTCTTTTATAATTAAAACTCTCCTAATAAGAAACCAGTGTTTAAAATTTTTACCTCTCCTTAATGTATTTTTATATTTCTATCAATCACTTTGACTGTTACATGTCCTAGTCATGAATATAGGTCTGTGTAGCTCTATCCTATTTAGCTACCCCTCAAGGGAATTTTGACTTGAAATATGAGTGTTGTCACCTCAAAGAAAATATAAAAAACATTAATATCTCTAATTTCCTTAAAACACTTTAAAATTCCAAACTCTCTATCTTAGCTTCAAACCTTCAAACCATGCACTTAGTTTCGTCATAGGCTCTTAGCAAACTAGGATAATTTTGAGATAAAATAATGAATATCTCCATTGATTATCTAACTATTAGGATATAATGAATACATTAAACCATTTATAATGATAATATACACCAATTTCAAGATCTTGAATACACCTTTAGAGGTTTCAAAGCCTCTAATTTCTCAAAATAGGTTATGTGTTGACTATATGTGTATGACTATGTGTGTAGATGCACATGACTGTATCTCTTTGATTCTAAGTCCTCATCATCAGTAGTATGACCTTAATAAATCCTTAAAATTATTTTTATAGTCTTAAGATAGGTTTTAAATCTCTCTCACTCACATTCTTGTAGGCCACTTACTCCTTTGACTATGTAGACTTTTTTGAAGGATGGTTTCCTTTGTTGAAGGGCCTTTCCTCATTCATCAGTTCTTGTTATATTTCCTATGAAATAATCAACCTAAAATATCCATTTTATTCTTCCTAAAATGTCTTAAGCCCCTAAAATGGTCTCAAAACCATATATAATCCCTAGTTTGATATGCATAGGCTTATCTTGAGTCTGTTTAGGCCTAGGAGGTATATATAGGCCTATTGAGCTATTTCCATCTCCATGTCTCCTTTTAGCATCCTACCCTCACCTCTTTACATTATTTATATTTGAACTTTCCTTTTCCCATATTTATGCTTACATCCCCCATGTCTTTAAGATGCCCTATCTCTAGATATCCATATTTGCATTAGTATTATGTAGTGACTAGGTCTACTTGAAATGTGGGTAGAGACATCCTCCTTCTTGGTATCTTTAATCATTACTCTTCCAAATTTTTAGGATCATGAATGAGTGTGTTTTTAGACATGGCTATATGTCTCTTTATTAGGATCTTGAACTTATATCAACCTAATGATCTTGTTTATAATATCTTGAATCAACTCTAGTGTCAATCAAGAGTTTTCAATGATATATTTACTTCAAGATCTTCATTAAGGTCTTAAGGTTATAATTGTATTGCATGGTTCACCTCTTCTTATCATGGTTTTAGGTGATCATGAGACACCTATATAGGTTGATTACCCTATGAATTAATTATGGAGTGAAGACCTTGAATGAACATAGAGAACTCATAATTTCCTTTGGAGTTTTTCTTTCATCTTTTATTTGAATTTTCACCTTGACTTTTGAGTAAGTCTAGTGTATGAATCTTACTAGACCTTGTCTTCCCTTTTTTCCATTCATATCCATTCTCTTTCATCACCATATGGATGTTTAATGGTCTTTAATATCTCTAAAACTCCATTCAACAGTGACTATCCTGCTTATAGTCTACTTAAAGGCACATGATGACTCAGTTAGTCTTGATATTGTAGAATAGGCTAAGGTGAGGATGACTAGTGTGTGAGGTAGATCATGAATATAGGGTGACAAGTTAAGAAATGAAAGAAGATACTTTGTATCTAAAACACTACCAAAATACCTTCCGTAGACACTTTATCTTCTACCTTACAAAGGATACCACACTTAATCATGGTAGTCAACTTGTAAATGTGAGCTTGAAGGATACCTAGATCTGATGATGGCTAAACTGAGTGCTTGGGAAATGAATAGAGATTTAATACTATTACACAAACAAAACCACCATTCCATATTATCAAGATTCGAGTACCCTAAAATATATGAAAACCTATCAATAGTCTACAAATAAATAAAATATGGATATCTTCTTACTATCACACCTATACACATATGAAACATGAGTAGAGGGTGTTTGATATGAGCCATGAGGATCTCAATAACATAAAACAATTATTATTTTTTAGAAAAACCTCAAATATTCATCAAAACCATTACATTTTTAACTCCCTATATAGATGAACAACCTCATAGGAGTGGCTAGATTATTAGCTAATGTTCATAAATTACCACTCATTATCTTGCAGACAAATGCCATGGATGGGAAGGTTAATAGACCCCCTTACTTTTCCCAAAGTTTTAGACCATGACATTCTCTCTCCAATCAATATCATCCATAAACTTGAAGGGCTATTTTGGCTAAAAAGGAGGTCTATGAAGTAAGAGGACCAATTTTGAGTTTGTATTACATCCTTATACCATGAAACTTGTCTGAGAAATTAGATATGAGCCACCCTATAATCCTCTTTCTTTGCATGGACTAGTCTGTAAAAGTCTGTACAAGTGCAAAAAACACATAAAAAGTGTTTTTTCTTGCATTTTTTCAAATATCTAACTATGAACCATTATTTTTAGGGAAAAGAGGTGGAAAACACAAGATAACTGACATTTCAAATTTAGTGGTACAGCATAAGAAATGAAAAGGGTACCTTTTGGCACATGTGGGGCCCATGTGACAAGTGGGGAGGTGTAAATGAGTCATGAAAAGGGATTTTAATGGTATGAAATACTTATTCATGATTAGAGATAAAAAAGGGGACTTATTCAAGATCTCTTAATGCCATGAAACACCATGATATTCCTATTTCAAGCAAACTTTTATCTTTAGTTCTAAGAAAGAGAGAAAAGAAACTCAATACGGGTATGGTTGAAAAACCTATTTGTTTGTGTGCACATTAAATCTAAATGAATGTGAAGAGATCCTTTTTATCTTTGGAGGAAGAATTTTAGATAAGAAATCACTAAAGAAAACTTGTTTGTTAGATAGAGAGTTGGGTGGATTGCCTAGTGATAGCTAGATCTCGAAAGTGAGAGCTTCCTTAGGGGTTGTCAATCTACACATTTTGAACAATCAAGTTGATAAACTAGAAAGAAGGTACTAAAATCACATACAAGAAATATTTCTAGAAAATTATTTTAGAAATGACCTAATTAGTGATAAGATAATTAATACTACTGCTGACAAGTTGGTATATGCTTTAAAAAATTAGAAAGGGGCTTATAAGTGGTCAAAAACATAGAAAAATGGATTGTTTTAGGTATGGTGGGTCAAATTGGCTTGATAGTTTTTTTTACCATAGATGATAATCGATGGTTGAGGTGACTATCGATAGTTATCTTGAACTTTGATGGTTGGGGTCCAACCATTAGTGATTGACTATGGAATTCTAGGTTTGATTAATAGAAGATGATGGTATTTTAATAGATGAATTACAAGTGTTGGACAAGGACTAGATTGATTGTGGAAGGAATAAAATCACATGAATATTGAAAAATAAGTATTTTTCTTACCATAAGCCATTTGGGGGTGGTTGATGCAGTTAACCTAGTAGTGAAATCTAGCTTGACTCCAATAGAGTAATGGTAACTAAAATCTTGGTTAAGAGATGATGTTAATTTTCCTCTCAACAAGATGGTTGATAATGCTTGATAATTCCAATGATGCTAATTGACTTAATTGACCTATAAAAGGAAAATCTTGAATGCTTGATCTCTTGATAATTATTGTAGATGACTTTGACCTCTCAAGCCTCTCTCTCTTATAGGCATAAGCAAGAGGTGGGAGTGAAGGTGTAAATGGGCCATATAAATATAATTCTTGCATGCAATGGCTTGAAACACAAATTAGATAAGTTATATTTAGAAAATGGTCAGTAGAGCTTACATGATCTTGGTGAGAAAGTAGATCCTGACCATCAATGGTCACCTTGATTATCAAATGGTTAAGGTCCTCAAGGATAGGGTCCTGAAGGTTAAGGTTACTCATTTAGGTGCAACTAAATGCAGATAAGTTATTTTAGGCCTAATAGGTATAGGTTGGTACTAAGAGGGTCTAGGGGTTATTTTAGGGCTACTTTTAAAATTAGAATCATAGGTGTGTGGATTTTTTATGTCTACATTTTGCCCCTTTTTATTGTACATCTTACATGAAAAAGCTACAAAATAAAAATGGAGTATGGGTCATAGGTCTGATTACCTCAAAAGTGGGAGGAGGTGTTCCCCCTCAAATTGGGATTCAGTGAGGTGAAGGTAAAGTAGTAATGGGTTTAAAAAGTGGTAGATGGTGAGTCACTTGGGGTGACACAAGGTTGGGCATTTGAGAAGCAAACACATACATAAAATGCAACAAAAGGTGTGATAACCAAGATCATGAAAAGATGAGGTTGCTAATGTTTATAAAAATAAAGTTCAATAATAAGAAAGAAAAGTGACAAGTGAATCACATGACCACCTATAGGTGTGGTAGCTGGGAACACTCATAAACATAAGTATCCTAAGTGATTTCTATGTTTCTAATGGGTATCCAAGGTAGTAAGTGCTCCCATTGAGACATAAGCAAGTTGGTATGCATGAAGTGATGCAAAATGCAAAAGGGTCAACATGGAAAAGTTGTCATTATGGTCAAAGGACTAGGTAAAAGTATCACAAAAATACATGCTAGATGGGCCAAATGAGACCAATAGTGAGATGATGAGGTGGTCATGTTGGTTTGAGAAAGACATCTCCAAATTAGGTAAGAGCCTGGCATAAATGGCTTGAAATGGGTAGATTACAAGAAAAAGGTTTAAATTAGGTTTGGAGGGTAACCTAACCATTGATGGTCAAGGGAGACCCTGAAATTATAGAGGGGAAAAGTTTAAACATAAAAGTTGATATGTTATTTTTATCATGCTACATTATTTGATCAAGCTCTAGGCAATTTTGGCATTTTGTAAGGAGGGTGCATGTTGAGGTGGATACTACTCATTAACTAAAGGCATGTGATTTATTTCATGGGTTTAAGATGTAGGGAGCATGATAGTATGGTCAGGCACTTGTTTAAGGGCTCAAACCATAGAGGATGTCATAAAATGAGGTAGGGGGTGCACTAAATTGATAGCTAGGTGTGATTTTTCTATTATTTATGTTTGCTCGGGGGGAGAGGCCTAAAAAATAGCTATTTAGACCTTCATGCCCTATTTAGGATTTTTGGGGTTTTGTTCAAATAGGGTGGGTAAAACATCAAATTGATAGGGTGGGTGGGTGATTGGTTAGTATGCTATCTAGGTAGAGTGCTTAGATTAAGTGTTTATTAAATTGGGTCCTTGTTTAGGTCCTAGTAGGTTTGGGTGTTTTAGCCTTAGAACACCCATAAGTAACCATTTATGGTTAGGCCTAACTATAAATAGTTGATATCCTAAGAATTAGGGGTCCCTAACCATTGGTAGTCAACATGACCAATGATAGTTAGTTAGGACAAGGTAGGAATGCTAAAAAGGTGCTAAGGGTTTAATCATGGTTTGAGTGTAAAGTATAATAGCTAGGTCTAAAGTTTGGCCTGATAGGTTGGTCATAAGGGGTAAATGGGTTATGGATATGATTAGGTCAAACAAGTTAGGGTTAGGGACACATTTTTAAAATATAGGGTAAATGAGACCAGTTAGGGTCTAAACAAAGCATTGTAAAGAGAGAAAAGAAACTCAATATGGGTATGGTTGAAAAACCTATTTATTATTGCACATGTTGAATCCAAATGACTATGAAGAGCTCCTCTTTGGCTTGGGAGGAAGACCTATAGATAAGGAAACACTAAAGAAAACTTATTTGTTATATAGATAGTTAGGTGGATTGCCTAGCGATAGGTATATCTCAGAAGTGAGAGATTCCTTAGGGACTATAAATCCACATGTTTTGAACAATCATGTTGATAAACTAAAAAGAAGGTACTTGAATCAATAATCAAAATGTAATGAAATCAAATATAAGAAATCTTGATAGAAAAGTAGACTATAAATGACCTAATTAGTGATAAAATAATTAATACTAGTGCTAATGGGTCGAGGTATGCTTTAAAAAATCAAAAAGGAGCTTATGAGTGGTTGAAAATAGAAAAAAGTGGATTTGGTTGGGTGTGGGTGGGTCAAATCAACTTGTTGGTTTTTCTACCATAGGTGACCATTGGTGGTTGAGGTGACCATCAGTGGTTATCCTCACCATCAATGGTTGGGGTCCAACTATCAGTGGTTAACTATGGAATTCTAGGTTTGATCAATATAAGATGACAAGATTTTCATATATGAATTCTGGGAGTTAGGCAAGGGCTAGGTTGATTGTGGAAGAGAATAAAATCACATGAATATTAACAAACAAGTATTTATCTTACCAAAATTTATTTGGGGGGTGGTTGACGTAGTTATCCTATTGGTGGAATTTGGCTTGACTCTAATAAAGTAACAATACTTGAAAGCTTGGTTGAGAGACGATGACAAGTTGGCTCTCAATAAGATGGCTGATAATGTTGATGATGTTAATTAACCTGATTGACCTAAAAAAGAAAACTCCTAAATGCTTGAGCTCTTGATAATTATTCTAGATGGATTTTACCTCTCAGGCCTCTCTTTCTTATGGGTATAAGTAAGAGGTGGAAGTAAAGGTGTAATTGGGTCATCTAAATATAATTCATGCATGCAAAGGCTCAAAACACAAATTAGACAAGTTATATTTAAAAAAGGGTTGATAGATCTTGCATGTTCTTGGTGAGAAAATAGATCTTGACCATTGATAGTTAGGGGTTCCCATGGATGATCATCAATAGTCACCCTGACTATCAATAATTATGGTCCCCAGGGATAGGGTCCTGAAGGTTAGGGTTACCCAATTAGGTGTAACTAAGTATAGAATGGTTGGTTCAGGCTTGATATGTGTAGATTGGTCCTAAGAGGGTCCAGGGGTACTTCCATGGCTACTTCAATAATTAGAATTATAGGTGTGCAGATTTTTGATGTCTAAAATTCTGTTTTTAAGGTTTTACAATGTATATTGACTCATATGAGGTGATTTGAGGGGCATTTGATGCTTAAGGAAGGGTGATGAAGGTTTGAAAAGGCTTAAATGAATAAATAAAGGACAATGACATTAAACACACTAATATGCCTTCATATCATAATTGGTGAAAGTCTAAACATCCTTCATATTGCCTTGAAAATACCCTCTCACAAGAAAAGGGATTGAAAAGGCCCCTATATCATGAGAACTAATGACCTTGAACTTATCAAATTACCTGAACTTTATAAAAAGATCCTTAAACTCCTAAAATAGGGTTAAAACCATTATTTGGACTTTTCAAGAATTCTTGATAGTCACCTCTCTCACTGTAATGTCACTATGATTACTATCACCTCATCAAAATACTTAAGACATTCATGACAAATGAAGATATAAGTAGACTTAAACACATCATTGACACTTCTAATCAATACTAATATTGGCAATTTGGCCTATCAAAGCCAAATGTCAACCCCTACAATTGAAAATTTTTCATGGCCATCATAGTGTTCATTAATTGTCAAGTGAAGGGAACATGTCTTAGTTTCATGTTAATTATGTCACATGTCATTATGATGTTTTGACAAATAATTCATGTTGTCTTGTGATCTAAAGTGCCTTGATGGAGATGGTGAAAAAGGTAGTTGATGACTCATCATGAGATTCTATAGCATAATTTGGTATATAAAAGGTATGGAGATGATTATAAGATTTGACAAGTGTGATAAAAATACATAGAATTCTATTTGAAACCTTTTAGGAAGATGTAATATGTTGTTTATGACATTCAGTAACAAATCTCCTTTGTGAAGTTATGGAAACATTATCCAAAAGGAAGATTTTGGCTTAAAAAAGGAAAAATTACACCTCAAAAAGCCACTAAAGTATCCATAATGCCTTTATACACATTCATATTCATGTAATTACTTAATTCAAAAGTTTCATACTTTGGAATTATCTCTTCATGTAAGTCTTAGCATAATTTTGTTCTTCAAAAGCTCCCACATGTGAAATTTAGCCCTGTTTTGCTTTTAAAAAGGTTTATTATTTGTTTAATATTCCAAATGACTCATAATAATTCTTTTATTTCCCTAAATTTATGGTTTCAAACTTGAAGTATGAAGAAAAGGCAAGAGAAAGGCCATTTTCATGTGTTTTCATGTAGGAATTCAGATTTGTATGGACTTTTCCATACAATAGAGGCCAAGAGTTTGAAGAGGGTTTCATAATAGGTATTCTAGAAAATACTAAATTTAAAAATATCTCATACAAGCTCAAAACCTATTCCCAAACACCACCTAGTTTCTTTGTAAAGAGATAGAGAGCCCTTCATGTTTTCAGATGGTACGACCATGAGAGAGAATTTCAAAACTTGGAATTTTGGGTGGAAGAAGGGGTCTATCTAATAGAGATTCCATTATTTGAAATTGGTTCTTATTTTGGCTCTCTCTCTTTCATGAACCATCCTTAACAAGATAAGGCACTCACTATGCCTTCTTTATTCAAGCAAGCAATCAATTTTCTAAGGTTTTTCCTCTTTTGGGCATCATGATAGAAAAATGGAAGTTTGTGGAGCTTTTTAAAAGTATGAAAAACCTTTCCATGATAGTCTTAGATATATTTTCACATGTGTGAGGGTAAATGGATCTTAATAATACATACACTTCTAATCTATAGTTTTCAAGTAAATAAAGAGAGATTGTGTAATTCATGAGAGAGAAAGCATATCAAGATTTGTTGGAATTTTATTTACAGGGTTTCATTAATGTAAGGAGTCCTTCACTTAAATTCCTTAAGGTACCTCAAGGTCATATGGACTCAATCACCACAAATAATCCTCAAATATACTCAAAATAATAGTTTAGCATATATTAAGTAAAGTTAGCATTCCTTAAGGTATTTGATGATTCCTAAGTTTCCATTTTTGGTAGTATATGCTTGTCAAAGACATCCAAAATGGTATGTCTAATTGAGGATTATGCCTATGATTCTATAATGGTATTCATTATTTTCAAGGTTGTGTATTCATTCTCATTTCCACTTCATCATGTTACATCCCTTTACACATTCTTCACATTACCATTCATCACTATTGCAAACTTTCCACTCCATCTCCATTCTCATTCCCATCATCCATTATCATCTTACCACCCATCCATCCAATTCTACCCCATAGATTCACTATCACAAAGAGTTAATAATGTTTATAAACACCATGTCCATGTAAATGATGTAAAACCTTAAAAACTTGATATACTAAGATGAATGATCACCTATAGCCAATGAAAACACAATCAAGATCTTTTCATGGAAAGTTGTAAGAAAGGATGGACTAGAAGATATATCATTGAATTTATTTGTTTAAAATATCTCTTCAAGTTGAAATGGATGAAGGAGAGGCTCATTAACACTATTTTGTGACCTTTTCAAGGTATAATTCCACTTTTGTCTATACAAAAGAACCCTACATAGTCACCTACCACCATGCTAAAGGAGATGAACTAAATAAACTATAGAAGGAACCTTGAGACCTTAATGGAAATATTGAAGTGAATTTATCATTGAAAACCCATAATTGGTACTATAATTCTTCCATGATTCTCTTGACAAGATTATTAGGTTAATCAAGAGTTAACTTTTTAAGAGAAAGATCACTTAAAATCATATCTTCAAGCATACTCAATCATAAACCCAAGAAGTGGGCAAAGAAATGAATGGAGATTTTAAAGGTTATAAAATCTTAAAACTAGGTTATGAAACTTATTAATATCATTGTATGAATGAATAAGTTCATAAGTTACATCTTTAACCTTCTTAAAGTCTAAATTTGTCTTAGTCCATACAATCATAGTAAAACACAATCAAGCTACCTTTTCTAAGAAAGTTATATGTTTTGAGTTTGAATAAGGATAGTAAATACGATTTTGGTATTGTATTAAAGGTAAAATAAAAAATGTCCACATAGTTAACCAAGTAAACACTAATCCATAGTCAGATCTTTAAAGGACACATAGTCAATGCCCCACTAATATCTACAGGCTTGTTTGAGGAGTAGACTCAATTTCAATCCCAATGGAGGATGTCAAGATTGTTTGAGATATCCTTGATAAGAATTAGAGATTTAGTAAACATTCAAGATCATTATAATCCAAGTATTTTGGAGATGAAATTAAAAAGCATAGAGAATATAGACATATGGTCTCTAACACCTACAACCACCTAGTGATAAATTTGACTTCCATAGTATGTTTGATGAGGATATAGGGTTTTTGTTATTTTAATAAGACTAAAAATATACAAAGAAACAAAGGGAGACTATAAATTAAACTAACCTAAAGGGAAAATAATACTTTGAATGTATATAATTGGAGACTAACTCCATACAGTGTATAAAACCAAGAAAGCCTAATTCACTCATGGGTGGATCCAATCAACCTTAGAATGAAGGATGAGGTTAATATTTTAAAGATAGAGTTAGTTTCACTTGATCAAGTGATATTTATTGGAATGAAAATGAATATATCACCATTAGGAACTCTTTGACTATTACATGAGGCTCTAAGTCACCTAATGTGTTTAGGAATGTGGGAGTTTGATTGTGCAAAGTTCTAAAGGGAAACAAATTACTATTTTTAGTAAATATGATGAATAAAAAGATAATAAATAATAGATAAAAAATCACACATGGTTATAATGATCAGAGTTACATAATAATGCCTAATTTAAATATCTTCACCTATAACAAGTTTTGGCAGGGTTTAAGGTTTGAGAGTCTATACTGAGAAATGATGTAGTGATATGATACATAGGTTAAATAAGTGAATAATGGAGGATATGTACAATTAAAATAAGGATTTTTATATCCTAATAAATCCTTATAATCATTCTTAGACATAAATCTAAAGGTGATATAAAACTCAATCATGAACTTTTTGAGACACGCAGGCAACCTAATCTAGTCTTGGAAGATTTGAGTGTTGTGGCCTCTAAAGGCATGATCTAGGTCTAAAAATTGGTAAAAATTATCTTCATGACTTGTTTAATATTTTTATTCTATAATAAGGGTAAAATTATTAGTGAAATCATCCATTTTTGGTCACATTCCTATGTTTGTCTGTTGGTAATCACCAATAGATCTAGAAGGATTGTTTAGAGGGTTAACAAACCATACATGGGGTTTCAACATAATGTGAGGGTTTTTTAAAGTATAGGATGGTGATTATTATCTTAAAATACCTATTGAGAGTGATCATACTTATAGTTTCATGAAAATATTCCTTTGAGGGCTAGCACAAGCAAATAGGCTTTAAACCCTTATGAAACCCTGCACCATGTTCAACTAGTCCATGAAATTTATTTCACATTGATGAGATTTATAATAATGTGGAGATTATTTTAAAACCATAAAAAATATATCATAATGGATGGAATAAAAAAATTGGTCTTGCTAGCTCTTAAACCTCCCTTTTTACTTGCACAATATAAGACAACCATCAAAGCACCACATTACCACATACACATCTTGAGTAATCTTTTACATGGGAGATCAATTTGGTTATGATAGTTGAAGGGGTTAATTTACTTAATATATATGGAAATATGTTTTCCATCAGGGGTCTATACACTTTAAACTATTGCTAAGAAGTTTTAGACCCCTAAAACCCTTAAAAAACCCTAAAACATACCTGATGGAAAAAATATGCCTAAATGTGCATTCTAATGGAGTGTTTGAGCCATGAAAATTTTTGGGGGTATTATCAAATCTCCTAATCATATCCATATCCTATTGGTTGGCATGTGCATGAACCTTGTTGTATGAACTATGTCTTAGAAGGCCATTTTGTGCCTTTAGGTAAGAAAATGAAAGATGCTTGCTTGTACGATGAGGTAGATAAGAAATATGGGGTCCTAAAATTCCTAATTAACCTTGATAAAATCATCTATATGGTCTTTATGACCATTTTCACAAGAAGATAGGTCTAGAATTCAAACAACGAGTCTATGTGCATATAGATGGAATATAAATAGCTCATTAAAGCTAACACCATAATTCTAAAGGACCTCATTAAGGTTATTGATGTTATATACTATGGATATGAGCCCTAAAACTCAAAATTAAGTCAATAAAATGTAGTTAAAGTTGGCATAGGAGACTATTAAGAGGGTTAAATTAAGCAATAATCATATAATAATTGAGACTCATGCCAAAACATTTCCCCTTAAGTGTAAATCACATGCATAGTTGGTCTTCAAGTGGAAATTCCATACACAACTGGTCTTCAACTACCAATCCCATGCATAGCTCATCTTGAGTGTCAATACATGAGTTAACTCACCCTTAAGTGGTAAGGTATAGGAGTTATATAAAAAATATAAGGCATATCATGATTCAATATTAATTTTAAATAATTGACTACATATTCAAGTACCTCTTTTCAATGTAGAAGTTTATACAAGGGCATCAATCAAGAGAATACTTCTTGTAGACTATTTGTAGCTACTTGTAACTAAAGTGACACTTGAGTTAATGAGAGATGGATGTTATTATATTATCATTTACACCATGTTTCTTTTATTGTCCTCTTTTTATATATATTCAAGGCCTTATGGCTTATTTTGAGATTTCTTAAGCTAGTATACAAAAACTATGTTGAAATTATAACTTGAACCTGGAGTTAATATGAAACATTTGTTGTAGATTTATTTATGGTTATTAGTATGTTTCTTGATTATTGATTTGTAGATAAGTGTGATATTATCTACTTTTTTAGGTCCTCTCCTTCACCTACTGATATGTTGTCATCCTCTATAGGTCACATGAAGTATTAAAGGATAGAAAATATGTTTAAGAGTATTAGTGTGTAGTGTCTTTATAGACCTTCATTCTCATACCATAAATTTGTAGATATTATATCTAACCTTCATCTAAAACACTCATGTTTTGGATTGTCTTAAGAAAGTATTGTTGATAAGCTATTCCCTTTTGATTCACAAGTGTGCTCAAGATAATATTTATAGAGGATCATTAAAGAATAGGTGCATCACCATCATTAGCATAGGATTTCCATTTTAGTTATCTTATATCTCTTTTCAACCCAAATAAAAAATAGATTTTATGAAAAGGTTTCAATTTTATCTATTAGAGGAGCTAGTCTCATAATTTATAAGTTTGGTTTAAGATAAAAGTATCTGACATCCTGTAGACCAATCCAATGTTAGTCTAGGTTTGAAGGAGATATGAGACTTTACATCAATATGGTGTACATTAGGTTTCGAATAATTTCCAAGGCTAAAAATAGGACCAATAAGTCCATGACCATGTAGGAGATCACCATGAGCAGGTTAGAATAGTTGTCACCCAAAAGTTTTGTTATGTTAGGGGTTAACATTTGGCTTGTGAGGCCAAAAATGTCAACATTTTTTGTGACTCCAAGGGATGACCAGCCTACTAGTCAAGAGAACCCAATAACTCCTCAAGATCAATTGAAAATACATTTAACTATTAGCTACCCAAGTTGCACACTCTTGAAGAGGACTATTCAAACCCTCTTCAAACTTGGAGTAACATGGGATTGACCTATAGTCAATGGGTTACCTAATGTCTAGGCCAAACCTATAGCTTTATGGGGATAGCTCCCCTAATTTATCACTTGAATTCTTTATTTAAAGACCTAATTCTATTGGGATGAAAAGGGTAAAGATATTTCATAAGGGAAATCTACACTAAAGTGGTGATGCACTAACATGATAGTTCATCCACTCAAGTTGAACTGAAAAAACACTAATGAATAATGTATAAGATTAAGTCACTATCTCCAATGGTTTATAAGAGTCAATAATTCATGTAGAGGTTGATCTTGGATGAGTAGAGCATGAGGGCAATGAGAGGAAGGTCTAGTTCTAGACTCTTACAATGAAATCTCCACTCTTTAAATGTAGTCATTGACATTTTAAAACACTACATAACCTACATAAAATCCTTGATAGTATTTAGGTGAAGTCATTGGACCTATAGAATGGAAATTATACCACTTATACATATCAAATAATCATACACACACTAAAAACTGATCATATAGAAGATGGAATAATGCATTAACACTCCAAGAGGTCTATAAAGTATAAATTAGGTAGAGTTTCCTCATTCCTAACAGAGGCATAAAATACAAGGCCATAAGGCCTAAATATATAGCAGATTAGGAGAGAAAGAGATGGAAAACGTGGCATGCAGATGCATATAATAGGTCATAAATGACCATAGTAATCTCATATGGTAGCCACATCAATTATATAGTCCTCTCTCTAACCTTTTCCATGTGTTTCTCTTCTTGATGGGGTCTTCAATGGATTTTAGGCATTGAGGTGAGGGTAATAGAGGCTGAGTCAGCTTCAGTTAATTTATCTAAGAATATCCATGCCTAAAATAGTCCATAACTCCTCTCATGATAGTTATAAAGTATAATTAAGGTGTAATTAGAGTTCATGATGCATTGAACAACTTACTAGCCCTCTCATGCATATTGAATGACCTTGAAAAATTGATCCCATCTCTTATAGTGGTCATGAGGAATGTATATGTTATAACACAACTATCTAATGATAGGGTGGGTGAATTAGTAGATCAATTAAATTAGTCTTTTTAATCCTTTAAATGCTGATTAAAACATATATGCAAAGATCACACACATAAAAATATGCATACCACCTAATGTACGTGGAAAACCCAATATGGGAAAAACCACAGTGAGAACCAACTTCTAGAATCTATTGTTAAAATCCAACCTCACAATCAAAACATCACTAGTTACAAAATTTAAGGGCACCAACCCTAAAGAGACACTAATTCCCTAATTTATGAGCACATATGCTAAGGAAACACCAACTACCTAATTGAGCACCAACTCAGCTCTTTTGATGGCACCTACTAATCAAATCCATATTATGAAGCTATAACTCCAATTTAAAATACTTATTCATGAATGAATCCAATTCCAATTATCTATTATAGGTTTGCTTTATAACTAATGATATTTTACACATCTCTATCTTCTCTTCCACTCTTCCCCTCTTGTTATGTGTGTCCATATTTCTCTATTAAATGTAATTCAACAACACCAACAACATTTACTATATCCTAGTATGTATATATATATATATATATATATATATATCTAGGTCTTACTTCTTCTTTATGTTCACACTTGGTATGTAACACATCACATTTCATTATTGAACTCAGTTCAATCGATAGGTTTTCCAATTCTTGAATTCATGCACCATCACCATAATTCTCTATCTTTTGCTATATGTATCATATATCAGGATCTAGTTTTAATGCACATGCCATATTACACAATTTATATAGATCATAACAATCTATATCATTCTTTGTGTCATATAATGCATCTTTCCTATATGTTCCATCACTTGACCATTGAGATGAACATATATTTAAATAATAACCATTGACCTCAAGTTTTGTGCCATGATCTAATGATCCTCATTCAAATGTATCCACTTTAAAAAACAACCATTAGATCAAGTTCTAATAGGATCAATTGCTCTATTGGATCCTTATACATTTCCAAGCTTTAATATTTCAACTTTAAAATAAATCTATTAGATCTTTTGATCCAAGCTCCTATATGCCATTAGATCTTCAAACTAGTATGTAATTTATCTTTTCTTATCATCAAAAATCAGACACTTTGACCTCTATGACTCCTCATGCTCCATTGATATCCATTACATGATCCTCTAATAAACTAATATGCTCATTGGTTCTCTATCTGATAAGATTTCATGAATGTGACACTTGGCACCTTTGTGTGCCTTTTTTACATTACTAGCAGTGCTCATACTTGTGACACTTAGTACTCTAACATGCCTTCTATACATTTTTAATTCTTGCACTTATGACACTTGGCACTAGTGCATGTTTTTTGAGTACTTTACTGTCAGTCCTCACTATTGTGACACTTGGCACTCTTATGTTAATCCTTGACTATTTGACTTTAAATCGCTCCATAGATTTACTATGTAAGCTCTATGATTGTGACACTTTTCACTAGCATATTTACTTGTAAGTGCCTTTGAAAAATTGACTTTGATAGCTTTATTGGATTTTTGATGTATTATTAAGAAATAACCATTGAGAAAGATAGGACAAATATTAAGTTTAAGACTTAAGAAATATTAATGTCTTTGATCACTGCTCGATCTAGTAATTAATAGGTTGAAGGGGCTGATTACACAATGATGACAAGGACATAAGATATAGCTTAAGTAACCAGTTCTTGACTATATATAATCAACCTAAAAATAGAACATGCCTATGCACACCATGGATTAAACCCTTAGGGTTTATCTGAGAAACCTTATAATGTTTGAGAGATAAAATACATTATTTCTAAGCTCATTTCTCTTCATATGAATCTATGGACCATATATCTAGGATGCACTCAAAAACCCATAACAAATCTTCAATCAATTGCTCTTCAATCCTTTAGCAATGGTCTCTGTAAAAGCATGACAACTTTGCACTATGCAACTATAAAACATTCTCTTCTCTCTAATCTCATGCCAATAATCTCCCTTTTGACATCAATGACAATCATATTGCCAACAATCTCCCCCTTTGGCATTGATGACAAACTAAATGCTCTGATCTTTTAATACTCTACTCCTTCTTAGGCATTACTTGCATTAGTTTCTAATGAAATTGAGTTGAAAATATTCATACCAAACTTGATCCCCCTTAGGTAATGGAACATTTACCTAAACTCAACATGGACACATAATCTACTCTTTTAAACTTTTATTGATAACATTTGCACTTTTTCAAAAATTTACAAAGAACATTTGCACTTTTTCTCCCCATTTGACATCAATGGCAAAGGGACTCCAACTTTCTCACTATTTGTTTAAGTTTCTCTGCCCCTTTATCATATAAATTAATTTGTCCAAGAATTTTCCAACCATCAAATCATTATAAATCTAAAAAAATATGCATACTTGAGTTGCCTTTTCTCTCTTCTAGGGATTAAAAACATTCTATGATCCTCCCTCTAGACTCATGCCCTATTACTAGGATCTAGTGATGTGATATAGGGGCCACCACTCCTAACTTCTATCTTAGATAATCAAATTATTCCTTGGGAAGATTTTTAGTGAATATGTCTACAACTTGATCCTGAGTTGGTACATACTCCATTGTGACCTCTTGATCTGTAACCTTTTCTCTTAACAAGTGATACTTGATTGATATGTGCTTAGTTTTGGAATACATCACTTGATTATTTGATATGTTAATAGCACTTTAATTGTCACAAAGAATAGAGATAGGTGATTTTTATTCTACCTTGATGTCTTTGAGTGTTTGATTCATCCACAAGACTTGAGTGCAACATGCCACTAGTACCAAATACTCTACTACTATAGAAAGATTAACTGACTCTTGCTTTTTGCTCAACCATGAAACTAGTTTGTTTCCAAGGAAAAATGCACCACCACTAGTGCTTCTTATATCATCCAGACTTCTTACCCAATTATAATCTGTAAATTCTATCAAAGTGAAATAATCATCTTTAGGATACCATAGGCCATAGTCAATTGTACTCTTAATATATCTAAATATCCTTTTCACTACATTAACATGTGACTCTTTAGGGGCAGCTTGAAATTTTACAGTCATGCACACTACTTACATGATGTCTAGTCTTGATTTAGTTAGGTATAACAAGCTACCTATCTTGATCTATACATAGTCTAATTTGCATCAAGGGACTTATCCTTTTTTCTCAACTTACATCTAGTAATCATAGGAGTACCTACTGGTTTGCTATCTTCCATTTAAAACTTCTTAAGCAATTCCTTTGCATACTTAGTTTGAGATATAAATATCCCTTCATCAGTTTATGTTATCTATAGACCAAGGAAAAAATAAAGCTCTCCAATCATAGACATCTCAATCTTATTTTGAATTTGAGTAATAAATTATTTTCACATACTATTTTTTCTACCACAAAAAAATGATATCATCTACATATACAACAATAATTAACATATGCTCACCTTCTGATTTGAAGTACAAATTATTATCTACACAACCTTTATTGAATCCTTGTTTTTATAGGTATTGGTATAATCTTGAATACCATGTTATAGGTGCCTATTTTAGACCATAAAAGGATTTATATAGTTTACAAACATAATCTTCTTCTAATGATAGCTAAAAACCTTCAGGTTGTTTTATTTAGGCTTCCTTTTCTAGGTTCCTATTCAAGAAAGCAAACTTAACATCCATTTGATATACTTTGAATTTCTTATAAACAAAGAATTATAGAAACATTATTATGGATTCCAATCTAGAAACTAGAGCATATGTTTCCTCAAAACCTATGCTTTCAACTTTTACATATCCTTTGCACACCAATCTGGCCTTATTACTTATAAAAATTTCACCCTCATTGAGTTTGTTTCTAAAGACCCATTTTTTATCTATTGCATTCTTATTTGAAGGTCTTGGAACTAATTCCCAAGTTTTGTTATTTTTTATTTGGTTCAATTCTTCTTCATGGATTTTAGCTAATTCTCATCCTTGTTAGCTTTAACATAGCTCTTAGGCTCAATTTTAGACATTAGAGCAAAACTTATTTGCTCTTTGTTCATTACAACTCTTCTCCTTGTCTGAACTCCATTTTTATTGCCAATGATCTACTTTATAGGA
The DNA here is from genome assembly GCA_037957365.1 of Torreya grandis. NCBI lineage: Eukaryota > Viridiplantae > Streptophyta > Pinopsida > Cupressales > Taxaceae > Torreya > Torreya grandis. The sequence continues at coordinate 1,594,856 of JARHVA010002107.1, read as the reverse complement.
TGATCTCTTTGAAAAAATCTTGTAGGTGGATTTTCATTTACTTCCTTAGGTTCATCATTAGCTACTTCCTCTTTAGACTCTGATTCTTCTTCATAGATGTATTTGTCACGTTTAACATGTTTCAAGCCTTCATCAACCTTGGCATTGATACTCTCTAAACTATTCTATAGTATTTTGTTATAACATATTTAGGCTAGGCTTTGTTTTGGGTGGAATGACCAAGAAATATTCCTTCATCAAATCTTGATTCAAATCTTCCCAATTTGTCTTCTTTTCTCCTGATATAGCATTTGATTCAAAACACTATGAAATACTTAACAAAGGTAGGTCTTTCATACCATTGTTTATAAGGGGTTTTATCACTGTTTACCCTCATTTGAACTCTATACAATATATATACTATTGTTTGTACTTCTCTCTAGTATCTATCAAGTAACTTGGCCTCTTTTATCATTGTTCTAGCCATCTCCTTGACTATTCTATTATTTCTCTTAACAACTCCATTTTACTATGGAGTCCTTGTTGCATAGTAATACCTTTTAATTCCATGATTCTCATAGTATTCTATGAACTAATTTGAGGTGAATTCTATACCTCTATCTAATCTTAAGCATTTGATTTTTCATCTAATCTCATTCTCTACCATGACCCTAAAGATCTTGAATCTTTCACATGCTTGAGACTTATCCTTCAAAAAGGTTACCCATGTCATTATTGAGTAATAATCTATTAGAAACATAAAGTATCTTTCTACTTTAGATCCTCTTGTCCTAATAAGACCACAAAAATCAGTGTGAACTAATTTTAAAGGATTTATAGTTGCAAACTCCTTTATTTGAAATCTAACTCTTGTTTACTTTCCTTGCTGACATTCCTTACAAGTAGTGTTTGTAGGTTTGGTTATCTTAAGCATATGTCTAACACACTTATTTGAGATCACCTTAATTAGGTTATCAAAATTGACATGACCCATTTTTCTATGCCATAACCAACTCTCATCAACCTTTCTTATCAGAAAACTATTACCATTCACTTCACTAGGATTATAGATATTATTTTTAGATCCTTTCCCTTCTAAAACTATTCTTCCAAATCTCCTTATCTTGTAGCATTTTATATTAAATGTGACCTTATATCCATTGTCACATATTTGGATGACACTTAGCAGATTATGTTTCAATATTTCAACATAAAGGTCATCACGTGTAGACAATTTTCCGTCTATGTTCAAGGTTCCTTTACCATGGATCTTTACTACAATATTGTTAGAATTATAAAATTATTATATATTGCATTTGTATCTAACAATGGAACAAATGAATTTATTATTACAAAGTTTGTTCTACTTTTAGGAATAACTCTACATTCACTAACCCTATTACCAAATTGATTACAGGTATAAAAATAACCATATAAAAGTGAGGAATACATGGTCATACCATTTCTTTGTGTAGGATAAGGAAATATTCTTAACTCTAGCTTATTCAAATCTTTAACCCTTATGAAACCATCTACATCAACTACATGTGTCTTCTTTTCTTCAAGCTTCTTTTTTACTTCAACTTTCTTCATATTAGTAGTGTTTGTGTTTGTATTTGTATCTCTACAGGCATTCTTGCAAGCTTTTTCGTTATTTGTTCCTAATTTTCCTTCTACTTTGACATTATCATATAAGTTTACAAATGTACCATTTATGGGATTTTTCCCTTTTTCAAAACTAAGACTAGTTATTTCTTTTGATGGCTTTTGAAAGTTGATTAACTCATCAAAAAATTTGAACCTCCTATCATCTTCAGACTTTTCTCTATTTATTCTTTAGGTTTTTCAAGTTCTTTCTTCAAAGCCACTATCTCTACTTCTAAATTCATGCATTCATTAGATTTATATTGTAGTTCAAGTTTGACTACATCTTCTATTCTTTTGGCCTCTTCAACTTGTGTCTTTAGGCTGACCACCATTTGATCAAAATTTTCAAGACTTTTGAACCTTTTTTCAATATCCTTTTGTGCAAGCTTCTTCTATTTTGATTTCTCTTTTCTCAACTTGTCAATTTCATCTAGAGAATGGATGAGTTCACACTCTAGATCCACTTCTTATTATTATTCATCTAAGTCTTCAAATTCTTTTTTATCCACATAGGCTGATCTTAATGTCATGAATAGGACTTCCTTTTCCTCATTCACAAAGGCACAATTATGGTCATCATCAGAACTATCACAATCATCCAATGAATCACTATCTTATTTTGTGTATATGCCTTTCTTGTTTTTGAAGTTCTTCTTAGAATAGTGGGGTTTCATATTTTTACTATCCTCTTCTTTCTCAAAGATATAATTTTTTTTTATAAGGGAATTTAGTATAAAAATGTCCTACCTTACCAAAGTTAAAGCATTTAAAGGGTAACTTACCTTTATATTTTCCAAACCCTCTTCTTAATTTTTTGACAAAGTTGGCTTCTTTTCATCAGTCTCTTTAGATTTGAATGTAGGTGTTTATAATTTTAATTGTTTAGATACTTTGAATATAGCTTCTCTTTTGAAAGTATCTGCTTTTTCCATTTTCATCTCATAGGCTATGAAGGTTCTGTGCAACTCATCTACAATGAGCTTATTTATATCTCTTACTTCCTCTATTGCATAGATTTTAGAGTCATACCTTGATGTCAGAGATCTTAAGACCTTTTTTATAATGATATAATATTTCATATCTTCTCTAAGGCCTCTAATTTTATTGACTATTTCATCTACTCTAAGGAGGTAGTTTGCAATTTTCTCTTCTTCATTCATTTTAAGACTTTCAAACATGTATTTGTATGTTTGTAGCTTGGCCTACTTTACCTTATCATCAAATTCATAGATGATCTTCAAATTTTTCCAGATATCTTGTGTATTTTGATAATGCATCACTTTAACAAACTCAAATTTTGACAATCCACAAAGGATAGCATTATTTTCCTTAGCATTACTCTCATATGCTTTCTTGGTAGCCTAATCAGTAGGAGATATAGTAGGAGTTGTATATCTATTTACAATAGACATTTATACATCAAACCCTAAAGAAGATAAATATGTTTCCATTCTAATGCTCCAAAATGCATAGTTTGATCCATCAAAAGGAGGTGATTTGTTTAAGGAAGAGCCTTCTTGATTAGCTATTTGTGTTCACTATCTAAGATCTACCTGAGCTAATTAAGCTTCTTCTAAGGAACCAGGGATCTTATACCAATTATTGAAACAAAACTATCTACTAAGAGGGGGTGTTAATTATTAGATTAATTAAATTAGTCCTTTTAATCCTTTTAATGTAGATTAAAACATATATGTAAATATCTCACACACAAATGAGCATAACACCCAATGTATGTCAAAAACCCAATATGGGAAAAACCATGATGATAAATAACTACTAGAATGTATTATTCAATTTTAACCTCACAATCAAAAACTCATTGGTTAAAAAATTTAAGGGCATCAAACCTAATAAGACACCAATCCCTTGATTTACAAGCACCTACTCTAAGGAAACACCAAATACCTAACTGAGCACCAACTTAGCGCTTTTGATGACACCTACCAATCAGATCTATATTATGGAGCTACAAATTCATATTACAATATTAATTCATGAATTAATCTAATTCCAATTTTTTGTTATAGGTTTGTTATATAACTACTCATATTCTACATATCTCTCTCTTCTCTTCCACTCTACCCCATTGGTTCTGTATCTCTATATTAATATATTAGACATAATTCAATAATACCAACAAGATTTACTTTATCCTAGATGACACACACACACAAATATATATATATATATGTTCATTATGTCTAGGTATCACTTCTTCTCTATGTTCACACTTGGTTTATAACACATCATTCTCCATTCTTGGACTTAGTTCAATTGACAAGTTTCTCGCTTCTTGAATTCATGCACCACTACCATAATTCTCTATCTTTTACTATATTTAGCATATATCAGGCTCTAGTTTTGATGCACATGCCATATTTTAGATCAATAATAGTGATCTATATCATTCTCTATGTCATATAATGCATCTTTCTTGTATTTTCCATCACTCGACCATTGAGATGAATGTATATTTAAATACTAACCATTGATATTATGTTTCATACCATGATCTAATGATCCTCATTAAAATGTCTCAACTATAAAACACAACCATTAGATCAAGATCTAACAAGTTCACATGATCTGTTTGATCCTTATATGCTTTTGGGCTTTAATGTTTTAACTTTAAAATTCATATGTTGGATCTTTTGATCTGAGCTCTTGTGTATCATTAGATATTCAAATTAGCACTTATTTTATCTTTGTTTATCATTAAACATTAGACACTTTAACCTCTTTGACTCCTCACACTCCATTGATCTTTATAGCATGATCATGCACTTACTATTATATCCTTTGATAAAATAATATGCTCATTAGTTCTCTATTTGACAAGTTTATATGAATGTGACACTTGACACCCTCACATGCCTTTTACACATTATTGTCAGTTCTCACTCTTGTGACACTTATCACTCTCACATACCTTATATATAATATCAGTTCTTACACTTGTGACACTTGGCACTAGTGCATGAATTTTGAGCACTTTACTATTAATCCCCACTATTGTGACACTTATCATTCTTGCATTAATACTTGGCTATTTTACTTCAAACTGATTCATAGATTTACTATGCAAGCTCCATGATTATGACACTTGTCACTAGCACATTTACTTGCACATGCCTTTGATAAATTAAATTTTCTATGATTTATTAGATCTTTAATATATGATTAAGCACTAACCATTGATCAATCTAGGAAAAATATTAAGTCTAAGACTTAGGAAATATTAAGGTCTTTGATCATTGCTCAAGCCAATAATTACTAGGTCAAAGGGGCCAGTTGCACAATGACAATAAGGAATTGATATATAACCTAAGTAATTGGTTCTTACCTATATCTAAAAAATCTAAAAATAGAACATGCATATGAATACCATAGATTAAACCCTTAGGGTTTAACTAAGAAACCCAGTAACGTCCAAAAGCTAAAATAAATTATTTTTAAGATTATTTCTCTTCATCTAAACATATGGACCATATATCTAGGATGCACTCAAAAAACCCATAATATATCTTTAATTAATTTATATTCAATCCTATATAAATGATATATATATAAAATCATGACAACTCTATACTATGCAACTATAAAACATGCTCTTCTCTCTAATCTCATGCTAACAATCTCCTTTTTAACATCAATGACAATCATATTGCCAATAATATAACTCACTTTAGCATTAGTTACAAGTGAAATAAATGAATTTCAGATCTACATATATAATATATACTCTATTATCCAAATTTTATGTTGACCAAGTAATCTAATTAGGGATATTAGGCATAGTAGCTTGACTTTATATGTGTTGGCTACAATGAAACCTATAACCTTGATTAACCTAAACAACTAGGCTAATTTGTCTCTCATGTTCATAGATTGGATATTTATAAGTGAGTTATAGAGGCATTTTAATATGAATTATTGAAAATATTATGGCTTTAAATAATGAAAAGAGTGACAAAACATCTCTATCAATGATTGAAAGCTTCTCAAATAGTTATGCACCCTTATTTTTAATCATTTAATTGGAAAAGTATACTTTTATGACCATTATATATAGATTTATTATAATTAGGTAGTATTAATAGGTCATATTATAATTTTAATTAACATTATAGTTGTTTCTTTGACCATTCTTGGGTGTTAGGTTTCCAAAATCTTCATATTTCCCAAAACTAGTTTGCCATAGGGTTTAAGCATGGTTTTGAAGGTCTACCATGTTAACGATGGTTCATAAAGACAAAACATAGAAAACATATCTTATGGTGATGTATTTTTATTCAATATACCCCCATTAAAACTTATGACAAGCTTAAGGTCCCATGTATCTTTTGTGGAAAGATATGAATGTAAGATTTTGAACTTGTAGTTCTCTGCAAGCAGCTTGGACATGCTAATTTATTAGCATTTTTTCATAAATATGAGATAATAAATATATATCATTATTTAAATAATATATATTTTATATTTATGTCCAAAATACCCTAGGATAATTTTCCTTGAATTACTCTATGGTGAAATATCTAAGCACTTGAACAGAGGCCTCAAATGACTATCTAGAATTGTGTGTTTTGAACTAGCCTTTAAGACTAAATTTGATTTTTCACCTATTTAAATCTATTTTAAAGAACCTAATTAGGAATTAAAACATATTAATAAACATTCTCATGGTGTCCATTTTTATAATTATGGTCTAAATGTATTTATATGGTTGTGTGAGGTTTGAAGCCTCGTTATGGTCTTTAGGCCAAACAACCCTAAACTAAATTTTGGATGTTTAAGGAACTTGTAGGTGATATGGGGGATTAAAAATAATAATAATTTTTTTACACCAATATAAAAACTTATGAAATTATCTTCATTCACCAAATTATATCCCCACTCCTCTATGCATTCTCAACTTGGCCTAGGGTTTGTATGCAGTCAAGACTAAGAAACCCTGAGGTATAAGTTTTAGTGTCATGTGCCTTACCTAAAGTATATAATTATTTAAAATCTTTGTTATATGCCTTCCATTATATGTTTACATCTTAATATCACTTCATAAACAAATATATTCAACTTGATACAAGACTAAGTATGTTGGATTAGGCTTACTAGGTCTAGTTGGGCTCTCAATGCCTCCCTTTCCTATTTTTGAGATTACCTCCACTTCAGGTTATTAAAATATCTCCCCTACCATTTTTTTAGGTGTTTCAATTTTTATATTAACTAAATAATCATATATAAACCCTTGATTGATGTATACAAACCTATTTGGGTCTAATTAGGCTTGACATGCCTATTTGAATCATTACATCTTTGCCTGCTAAGATTAAGCTAGTCCAATGAGAATAATAAGAATATATATACACCATAAATTGGTTAATAAAATATAAATATTATGTCTTTTCATTTTCCTTTCATAAGAGACTTCAACTAGAGAATATGTGTTTTTATTCACATTTAGCCAGGTTTTTTTATTTGACTTGTCTTGGTCTTTCTAGATTCCCTAGACATCTTTATGCTTATTCCTGACCATCCATAGCATTATATACTTAATAATTTTAGGCCCAAGAACATATTTTAGGTCCAAAAACATTCCCCTAGGTTCCACATCCCCTGGACAATAATGCCCAAATAGGACTATAGTGCTAAAAACCCAAGGTATCTAGTTTTTGATGCTATTGTCCAAGTCTAATTTTTGCCCCAACAGTCAGATTCTTTCATAAGATGAATCTTACCCCTTTTATTTTATTTGTGTCTAAGCTTCCCAATGTTGGCCAAATGCAATAAAATATCCCAAATTCAAAATAATGAGTCTCCTATATAAATGACTACACAAGGCATTTTATATCTAACACTTACTATTTTGGCACATTAGACTTAATAAAATATATCAATAGTATAGATCATCTTCTCTGCATCACACATATATTTGCATGCTTGATCAAAGAAGGGCCTAACTGAAATTTATTCTTACATCAGTTGTATACATTGATTATGAACATTCCCTAAGGGAGAACTACATTAGGTCTAAGACCCTTGGCATGAGGGTTAATGTAGGTAGTAGTCAGAAAAATAGGGGTTCTTGATTGTGTGATCATTCTTCCCACAACCCAATTTCCCCCCCTTGTGCTTTGATTTCCATTATTATTTTAGTGTAAGTAGGCTAATACAGGTACTAAATATTGAAATAGACCTAAAATGATCTATAATAACTCCTAGGAATTAAAATTTGGTATTCAAGGTCATATTGAGTAGATAAATAAAACTTAGAAAAAGTTTAGCCTCAAGACAATAGAGTTAGAAGTAGGCAACAACACCGAAAGTGGACAACAATGCTAAAAAGTAGAGTATAGTTCCAAGTAACATGGTCTCCTAAGTTTGGTGCTCCTATTCAATCTATAAATAGAGTTTTTGGTTTTGTTTGTGATAGTCTACCATCCTTACACAATAATTTTTGGATTTTGCATCATCTGTTTCAGCCTAGAATAAGCTAAGTTAATATTTCTTTGTATTCTCTTTTCTATGTGAAAAAAGTTGATCAAATTAGAAAAAATGTTTATTTCACTACATAAAACTAGAATTTTCTTCCACTCCAGACCTTTATTTTTTAGGAATAAAACCCCTTAATTTCCTAAATTAATAAAACATTTGGTGAACTTGACTTCAAATTTTTGTACAAAAACCCTAGAAACCCTAGGGATAATTATTTTTTATTTTTTACCATAATTTCATAATTTTTTTAATTTAAAAATCATAAATCTATCAATTAATTGAAAAAATATCAGATATTTTATTCAAACCATAGTTTACACATACTAGGTCCTTTTTGCATACAAACACTTTTCAAACATTAGAAAAAATAAATTGCTAATTTTAGAAATATTTTCTAATTTTTTGTAAATTTTTCAAGCAAAAATTTATAGAATTTTATCTAAATTTTTCAAATTATTGCACTAATTTTTAAAATAATTCATTCAAAACCCTAGATTTCAAAACTAGGTCATCAAACAACAAGCCTTGCGTCCTTGCCAATTTTAGAAAACTATTTTGGAATTTTTGAAAATTAATTACCTTGTCAAAATTATTTCAAAATTTCAAAATTAATAGTTTATTGTGCAAAAATTTAATTTTCAAAATTCTAATGCATATTCCTACTTTTAAATAATTTTTAGAATTTAAAATTATTGCATAATTTTAAAAAAAAATTAAAACCCTAGTTCAAAACCCTAGATTTTACACCTAGGACCTCAAACCTCAAATCTCCCTCCTTTACAATTTTTATAAAAATATTTTGAATTTATTGCAAATTGTTTGGGTTATCAAAAGTGATTTTCAAAATTCAATGTTAGTAGTTCTTTGTGTATTTGTTTGCCTCATAATACTTTTCAAAATTCTCTTTGGTGATAAAATGGCCACAAAGGCAATTCCTTCTTCTCATCCCTTAGATAAATTTCTCAAAATTTCTTACAATTATGACCATGATTGGACAAATTCACTAAATTACACATTAGCTAAAACTATAGAAAATGATTTCATTTATAGTGAAGATAATGACTATTATTTTAGTGAAGGATATGATGATATATGTAATGATGAGGGTGAATAAAAAATAGATGAATCTTCTTCTCTTAAACCCATCTCTTTTATTCCTTATAATAATGAAAATAATTTTGATAAATGGGAAAGATACTTTTTACCTCATTATCCTAGGCATAATGTAGTAAATGCAAAAATTAATCATGCAATTCCAAGTGAACCTCTTATTGGTTATGATTTTCTTCCATATGAACCTAATCTCTCTCTACCTTTTGCTACTACTATGTTCAAAATAAAATAATATAGGTGCAATAGAATCAAATTACCTAAGAATAGTTCAAATGATGCATTATGTGTTCCTAACTTTACTCTTTCAAAAGAATGTTCAAATGATAACTCTTCTACTCCACTTCTCATGTTGAAAATGAAGAAAATGCATATAATCCAACCATGGATAGCATTGATACACATGATATTCCAAATTCCAATGATAACTTATCACATATTATAAAGAAATTAACTCTTTCTCTTACACCTCTCCCTAGCAATGATGGAAGTGATGATGAATATGATAGTGAACATTCAAATGAATATGAAAATAAAAATGACTATGAAAATGATACTTCAAATTCTTTTATTTCAAATGAACAAAATAAATATTGTGACAATGCATAAAATAATGATGAATACTATACATATAGTGAGGAAGAAAATGCATCTCATGATTATATCCCTTCTTTCACTCCTCTCAAATCTAATGCATGTCAAAATATTGATCCTACTTTTATTCATGATTCTATGTCAAATAATGCACATGTTAATGCTAATATCACATCTTATACTAAATTAGAATGTGGTTCACTAAAACGTAAAGATACCAATGAATCCCCCAAGATACCCCTCACTATGGTAAAACCTAGTTCTCACTCCTCACCTAAAGATAATGGTAGCCCATATCCCTCTAGTCAAGTCCAAGATACCATTACTCATATGGTTCAAGTGAGCATACACCCTCTTTATGATCCAATTGCAAAATGTATCTTTCCCATGGCTAAAATGAGTAATCATATTCAAAGATTAAATAAACCACTTCAAGATACTAATGTACCATCCTAGGAGATCTTCTCTTTGATGCATGCAATTGGTGAACTACAACACCAAGTACATCTCCTTATCATGGAAAATAAACCATATAAACATTGGATGGATGTTAATGATCTACATGGTAACCCTATTCCAAAGACATTCATAAAAGTTGCATTGCCTAAGCATTTATAGATACCATCATTACCTCACTTTGATGGAACTAGAGATCCATTCACACACCTTCAATAATTTTAGAATGCTTTACCACCTCATGCAAGCCCTTTGATTCTACTTAAGTTATTTCAGTAGACATTAGTGAGGGAAGCACATACTTGGTTCTTTCATCTGCTCCTTATTGGTTCATTTCACACATATTATGACTTAGAGGAGGCATTTCTTAGCAACTACATTATAAACATTGGCCCTCATGTTACAAATGAGAAGTTTGACACACTACATTAGAATTATTTAGAGCTAGTTAGCAATTATATCTTAAGATTCAAGGCTCATTTGTTAAGATTGATATATAAACTAGCAGATCTAGAGATTTAACATATCTTCATTAAAGGTCTTCACTAAACTGTCTTTAAGCATCTACTATATCAAATAGATCCTTGCTTCAGACATTTATGTTACATAGTTTTAGCTCTAGGAAAGAAATTAGGATTAATTAAGGTAGATTTAGTTGATCAAATCACTCTAGACTTCATAGTATCATCTTTAGATACAACTCCTACTACTCAAAATGCACCATGTCCTAGACAAGATAAGACCACAACTAGAAAATCAACCAATCAAGAATAAAGACCAAGTTTGTAGACCCTAATATATTATATCTTCTCTCCATCTTTAGGCCATCTAAGGAATCCTCTATAAGGCCTCTATATGATATCCTTAGCCACGAACTTATCTAGCAACCTCCTATAGTGGTCAATCCTAAGGGATCTGATAGCCAACTCACTTATCCATCACTCACCAAATGAATGTGGATATGCCCAAGTCACCCTCGATAACCTAATAGGTTGCACAACTACTATGTGCTCATATGCCTAGCAATGTAATAATGTGGCTGTATCCACACCATCGTTAAATGCCTCCTAAGTAAATCTATACAAATATCTATACAAGTGGGAAAGAATAGTCCTACCCCACAAGAACACTATACTATACATATCAATAATGCAAACCACCCTATGCATCCTATAGGCAATAAATACTCCACTACCATCCACTATAATAAATGAGGCCAACAACACATCTAACCATTTTCACAAGCATGGAACACTCGACTACATAATCATTATCAAAAGCACATCACTGTCACTACCTCAGTGATGTACTCCTATATGAACCTCAACAAAGTATTTAGATGTTTGATCAATAACATCTGCACCTATATCATCCTATAATATCACATGTTACCCACTAATTAACAAGTAAAAAATATAGTATACATCCTCTACAGTAATAGTAATCTCCCTAGTAAGAAGCCAAAATGTACAAGTATCATAATTCCACCTCTCACATAAGGTGATAATTAGATACCTATCCCAATGCACAGTATCTAGGTTACATACATGACCCAATCCAACCCTATCCATCATAACACACTCAATAATTGATAATGGCAACATTCTCAATGTCTCCATAACCTAGCCTCTATAGAACTCTCTCATCTACACCTTGCCCTATAAAACACATTAAAAAGTATTAGATACATCAAGTAACCATACCAAGAAAACAACCAAACTATATAACAATAAATAGCAAATTAGAAACCTTGAAAGTCATCAATAGTGGACATTAACACTACAAAAGGACACTAACACTAGACAATATCACCAAAACCTAGACAATAGTGTTGAACCTTTGATAGTAGAGCTACCTCTAGGATAAGAGCATTGAAACTAGTCAAACATATTTTAAACCAATCAAAATAACTCAAAAATAACTAAAACAGGCTTCTAAATAGGCAAAAATTGAATGACCAACTTACTCACTAGGCTGATCTCCTCACTAGCCTCAATCTAGGTTGCCAACTGCTCAAAACATTTTGTAGAAGGTGCTCATCTCCTCAACATCTTGAACTCCAAAGCTCCAATGTCTCAAACTTGTCACTGTACAAATGAACTCAAAGTTAATCCAAATTCTTATATTAACCAACTATTCTATTCAAAAGCAACACATAGTTTTGCTCATAACTAGATCATCGTAGCTTCATTTTATAAACTATTTTGATCCTTAAAATCATAATGATGACACCTTCAACATTACATAATCTCTATTCTTTCACTAAGTCTTCCACCTAATCTAGAATTCACACACTTTTATAATACCCAGGCATACAAATTGGTTTCCACCAATCACTACTCATTCAAAACATCCAAGCAGCCCTGTCTATTCAAAACAATCAATCAAAAACACCTTTTACTCCTTGTAATTCAATTAAATCACTAGTCATCACTTTTGGTTCAACCTCCTCCACCACAAATTTCATCCCTCTCCCCAAAAGTGGGGTATCATTCCTACTATTCCTATTCCTACACCTATCCACTCTCATAGATGGATACACCATGGTTCTCACATCTCTAGTAATCAAATTATCGAATTCAACTCATATCGATCAAAACATGTAGTGATTCAGACTACATGGGTCATCTAGCATGATTTTTACATCTCAAATATTTAGACTATCAACATTACTCAGCTCAGATTGGTCAAGATTGGTTCAAACTATATGGGTCACTTAGCATTACTCAGCTCAAGATTACATAATGATTTAGATTTTAATGGGTCACTCAACATTACTCAAGACATTTAGAGGGATACATCTTTGATATATATATATATATATAGACTATTTAGATACCATATTCAGGGGTATGTGCATTATTACATGTCTCACATATACACCTTCATACAACATCACATAATTATAGACCAGATAATAAATTATAGGCATAGTGCAGGGCACATTATTTTGATCTCCAATTTTGCACATGGGACATGACATGATAGATCATATCACATGTGGTTATACAAAATTCTAGATTATCTAGACACAGCACACATATTAGACTTGGGGGCATGACATAGGTGTTCATGTCCTTCATCTTCTAAGATTATACAAATTAGGATGGTAGGACATACCATCTTCTTCTTAAACATTTACCAACATTTTTGATTTACACCTAGGTGTTACTTCAATTGTCACTAGGTTGGACCATATGATCATTTTCAATGATTGGTCCATAGTATTACTCAAACTCAAACCTAGGAGTTTGTGCAGGATAGAGGATAGACATTAGTTTTGGGATTTCTGAGCACATCTTAAATTTAGTTCAAATTATTTAGATTTAGTATAAGGGGCATCTAATATAGGGATTTCTTATTTCTCTAGGTAGTATTTAGATTTAGTATAGGGGGCATCTATTATAGGGATGCCTTCTTTCTCCAAGCATTATTTAGATTCAGTACAGGGGACATTTACTATAAGGATTCCTTCTTTGTCAAAATAGTATTCATATTTAGTATAGGCGGTATCTATTACATGTATTTCTTCTTTCTTTAAGCATTAATTAGATTTAGTACATGGGGCATCTATTACAGGGATTATTTCTTTCTCCTAGCATTATTTCATTTCTTCATCCACTTCCCTAGCTAGGAAGTTGGACCCTTTTTACCACACTGATCTTCATTTAGGTAAGTTTAGGTATGCATTTTCTTTCTTTATTTTACTCTAGTAATTCATTTCATTGCATCACTAGATTAAAAGGAGGGCAAATGTATACACCCTAAATTGGTCAAGCAAACACACATATTATGTATTTTCATAGTCATTTCATAGGAGAATTTGACTGGAGAACATGAGTTTTTATTCACATTTAGCCAAGTTCTTATATTTGACTTGTCTTGGTCTTTTTAAATTTCTTGGACATCTTTATGCTTATTCTTGAACATCTATATAATTATAGACTTAATCCTTTCAAGCCCATGAATATATTTTAGGTCTAGGCCCATTCCTCTAGGTCCCACATCCCCTAGATAATAGCACACAAATAGGACTATAGCGCTAAAAACCTAGGGTGTCCAATTTCTAGTGTTATTGTCTAAGTCTAATTTTGGCCCAAAAATTTAGCTTCTTTCATAAGATGAGTCTTACCCCCTTTTTTTTCTTCATGTCTATGTTTCCAAAAGTTGGCTAAATGAAATAAAGGCTCCCAAATTCAAAATAATGAGTCTCTTATATAAAGGACTACACAAAGCATTTTATATATAACACTTACTATTTTGGCACATTAAACTTAATAAAATCTATCAATAGTATAACTCATCTTCTCTACATCACACATAAATTCACATGATCAAGGAAGGGCCTAGGTGAAATTGATTCTTGCATCAATCATGCATGTTGATGATGCATGCTCTCTATAGGAGAACTAAATCAAATATGAGACTTTTGGAATGAGGGTTAATGTAGGCAGTAGTCAGAATAGTTGGGGTTCTTGATTGTATGATCATTCTACCCACAACCCAATTTTTACCCCCTTGTGCTTTGATTTATGTTTTTTTTTAGTGTATGGAGGCTAATACAGGTACTAAAGATTGACATATACCTACATGAAACTCTAATAACTTACAAGACCTAAAACTTGGTACATAGGGTCATACTAAGTAGATGAGCAAAACCCAAAAACATTTTAGGCTTAGGACAACAATGATAGAAGTGGACAATAACACTGAAAGTGGACAATAGTGTCAAAAAGTGGACTCTAACACCAAGTAGTAGGGTATCATGAGTTTGGCACTCTCATCCAATTTAGAAATAGAGTTTTGGGTTCTATTTATGACAATCTACCATCCCTACACAGTAATTTCTAGACTCTACATCATCCATTTCAGCCTAGAACAAGCTAAGTTAATCTTTCTTTGTCTTCTCTTTTATATGTGAATTAAGTTGATCAAATTGGCAAAAATATGTATTTCACTACATAAAACCAAAATTCTCTCCGTAATCTAGACCTTTGTTTCTTAGGAATAAAACCCATTAGTTTCCTAAATTAATAAAACAAATTTATTCTTAAAACAACTAAACCCAATGCCAATCATTCAATAGTGCTTTATTTGCAAAGTTAAAGATTCACTTATTTCTTGGGACCTACCTATAGGTGACACCTGGGAATTTGACTATATGCTTATATGTGGATGTGTTTAGGCCTAATTAGGCTATCTATCTCAAAATATCAAATAGTTAGACAAGCATTAAGAGTCTTAGGGAGATTCAACTATCATTTTTTACACCTTAACTCTTGGTAAGGTTTCACATGTATCTTTCTATTTTGTTCCATGACTTTACTTATGTGTTTAACTATAGGTGAGATTTTATCCTTTATACAAACTATAGGTGACCTTTTGGTGTGAACTCAATCTCTAAGACTTCTCAAGGACCTTATTTACTCAATGTCCATATCACAAGTGCATATCTTTATCTCATTATATATAAACCAGTTGTAGACACTAGAATTATGCATCATAATTCTTTTATGACATGTGCATTATGGTTGAGTTTAGTATCCTTAAATCCTAAAATAGGCTAAGTCTGATATCGTGAAATCCTAAAATATGTTAAGTCTAAAATAGGGTAGAATACTCTAAAATCTATAATTTACATTGTAACTCCTTGAGGTATGAAACCCCTCTCAAACATCCTAAAAGTATATACATAAAATATAACTTAAAGTATAAGGAATTAAATGTCTACTTATTTCACATATACTACCTATTTCACCTATGGTAATTACTTTTATTAATTTCCATTGTAATTATTTTAACTACCCATAATCTTAAATACTAAACAAAATCCATTATAACAAAGTAAATAATATCCTTAATAACCTCCTTCATAATATAAAACCCATGCAACAACTTTAGGTTACATTTACCAATATTATCACATGGTTGAAAACAATAAAAACTCACCTAAGACTAAAAAAGTTGAATCGGTAATAATTTTCCCATGATCAACATCGATTTTCCTAGATCGGCATCAATTATATAAACCTAAACATTGCTATTTGTAAAGGATGCAATTTTTACTGGAGAAATGTTGATGAAATTATAATTACCTATGTTACTAATGCTACATGGAAGATACATTGTAATCAAAGACCTTGTTATCCTTGAAGAAGCTTAAAATTCAAAATATCCATCTCAACCACATTGAAGGATGGTAACACAACCAAGGTAAGTTTATTTTTTTTATTAACATCTTTATTCTATATATTCTACCCTATTATATTTGATGAACATCCCTTTTATCCCTAAAACATCCTCAGCCATCTAAAACCATCTTATATCCTTTAAGATATCTCTTTAATCCTTTACACTTAGATTTCTATCCATCTATACAAAATCAACATCGATTCATTTGAATCATCACTAATTCATGATTCATTAGAATCATCATTGATCGATCTTTGTGTTTTTATTATTATATTTTAGAACTTGAACTTGTCTTAACAACTTGAATTAATCTTAATCAAAATATCTATATCTATTTATCTTGATCATCTACATCTATTTATCTTGTTTATCTTATCCATCTATATTAAATAATCTATATGCATTTATCTTATCAAATATCTTTAGCATGATCTATATTTCATTTATCAATATAATCCACTTAATTGTGAAAATAGTGAGATGACATCCACTTGAGGAAGTTCCTAACTTCTTGGGACTAGTTCTTAACTAGGTAGCTCACCTATCTATCTATTAATTTATTTGGTCCAAGTTATCTTCTTGTGTGTAATTTATTCTTCCAAGCCAAAATGAAGTTCCCTCATTCATTAGATTTAAGAAGTGAAAAACCATATTCATATCTCTAGGTATTATTCATAAACCCTATAATTTCATTAAGTTTTTATTAATTTAATTAAATTAAAAACTCCTATAACACCAGTATCTAACCTTCAATTCTCTATTTTCTTTTGTTTCTCACCTTATCACTATGAGTGACACTTTATGCTGATTATAGGTGATATTTTCAACATGAAGGTTAGGTTATATTTGTTCTTTGAGATTTGAGACTCTATCCTTTACATTTTAATGGTCTTCATGTAGTTTATAACCTCATTAGAAGCTTTACTTACCTTGAAAGTCTTCAATAATTATTGTGTCCACTTTTTGGGCTTATTAATGAGTGTGTTTGTAGATATGCATGTGCATATCTCTCTTAGGATCTTGACTTTAGATCAACCTAATAATATTGTTAAGAATATCTTGAATCAACCTTAGTTATAACTAGGTGTTTTTAGTGATCCATTCACTTCAATATTTTAATTAAGGTCTCAAGGTTCTTCTTGTATTATACTTGGTTCATCTCTTCTTAGCATGGTTGCATGTCATCATGACACACCTATGTACATATTGAGTACCCTTTAGAGTGAAGATATTTAATGAGCATAAAGACATCATAATTACATTTGGATTCTTATTTTCATATTTTATTTATTTTTTCACTTTTATTTTTCAGTAAGTCTAGTGTATTAATATTAATAGACCCTATCTACCCTTGTTTCCATTCATATCTATTATCTTCCATCACCATATGGCTCTTCATAGGTCTTCAATATCTTTAAAACTCGATTAAATAATGACTATATTACCTATAATCTACTGGAAGGAATATGATGACTAAATTAGTATTGATATTTTAGAATAGGCTAAGGTGAGGATGACTAGTGCATGAGGTAGATCATTAATATGGGGTAATAGAAAAGGAAATGAATGAGGAGACTATGTATCCAAAACACTGCAAAAAGACCATCTGTAGACACTTTATCTTATACCTTATAAAGGATACCACACCTAATCATGACAATCAACTTGGAAATGTGAGATTAAAGGAGACCTAAACTTGATGATGGTAGAACCAAGTGCTTTGGAAAGGCATAGAGATTTAAGACTATTGCATAATGAAAACCACCACTCTATGTTATTAAGCTTTGAGTAACCTGTAGTATATGTAAACTTATAAATAGTCTCCAAACAATGATAAAATTGAAATCTTCTTACTGTCACAACCCCACACATGTGAAACATGAGTATAAGGTGTTGGATATGATCCATGAGGATCTCAAGAATATAAAACAATGATTAGTTTTCAAAAAAACTTTAAATATTCATCAAAAACATTATACTTTCAATTCCCTACATAGATGAACAAGCTCATAGGAGTGGCCATATTGTTAACTAATGTTATTAAAGTAAAAACCATTATATTTTAGATAAAATACGTGAATAAGAAGGTCAAGGGAAATTTTTAATCTCCTCAAAGTCCCAACTCTTGATTTGACATCTCTTGTATGAAATGAAGGAAAACTTGATAGACTGCCTGGGCTGCCAAGGAAGCTAGTGAAGAAAGAGCAATGGTTTTGGATTTATTTTTATTTCTATGACCCTAAAACTTCTTATAGACATCTACTCTAAAATCTCCTACAACACCTAACTCCCCTCTTTATGGACTTGTCTTTATAATTATGTATAATTTCATATAATACATAATAAACACCTAAAAACACTATGTTTTCACCTTTTTCTCCATGTTTTTGATCCATAACTACCATTTTTTATAAAATAGGGGGAAAACACAAGATAATTGACATTTAAAATTAAGTGTTATGGCATGAGAAGTTGAAAGGGTAGCTTTTGGCACGTGTGGGGCCTATGTGGCTAGTGGGGAGGTGGAAATGAGTTTTAAAATGGACTTTTAATAGAATGAAATGCTTAGTAATGGCTTAGAGACTCCTTTAAGGTATTTTAATGCAATGAAACACCATGATATTCCATTTCTAAGGTTTTACAAGGCATATTGACTCATATGAGGTGATTTGAGAGGTCTTTGATTATTAAGGAGGGGTGAGGAAGGTTTGAAAAGGATTAAATGAATAAACTAAGGACAATGACATTGGAAATACCAATAAGCCTTCATATTATGACCTCAAACAATGTTCAAACACCCTTACTAGACATAAAAGACACCTTCACACTCTATTTACTCATTCCAAGACTATCATGAAGACTAATACACTAACAATGGACCTTCAAGCAATTGTGACATATGATGATTCATGAGAAAACCTAAACACATCAATGACACTTATAATAAGGCTAAAAGACTCTCAATAAGACCAATAATGACATGACCATGTAGGAGATCACCATGAGTAGGCTAGGATAGTTGTCACCTAGAAATTTTTGATGTTAGAGGTTGATATTTGGCCTATGAGGCCAAAATTTCAACATTTTGTTGACTCTTGTGGATGACAAAATTATTGGTCAAGAGAACCTAGAATATATTCATGACTCAACATGGTAATAATACTCGATGGATACTTGAACTATAGAAAATAACAAGATAACAAAACAACAAATGAACAACACCTAATCTTAAGAAACACACCTAACACCTAGGAATAAATAAGACAAGAAAATAAAATAATAAGATAGCAAACAAAAATTTATTTATAACACACTTATTGGAATATGACAACAAAATACTATAAAAAAATAACCAAAACACACTTCATTTCTCCTCCAAGGTCAAAATAAAAACTCCTTTAATCAAGTTGGCTACATAAGGTCAAATGGTTGTGTTAATTGGGACCCCCACTTGTAACTAAAAGCATTGTCATGCTCATGGTCTCTTATGAGAGTGACTGGACCTTCTAATTCCATCCCCAAGTGCATGGGTTGACTATGTGAGTCAATAACCCAATCATACTCTTCCCATATCCATCTATCTTGCATAATCAATGTAATTTCTACTTCAGTCATGAGATACCCCTAATTCTACCCATGAGACTTAGAGTAGTCAGCTACCATAGTATCCTTTAAAAGATCATTCTTAATATATTCATGGTGTAGAGATGGATTATCTAAACTCAAACAAAAGTTTTCCAAGTCTTCCCAAAAATATTTCTCATCATGATCACTTCCATTCTTACCTTTTGCTTGTGAAACATCATGATAATCACTCATTTCAAACTCTTGGATAGAGTTATAATAATTTTATTGATCTACTAGAGCTTAGTCATCTTCATATTTAGTTAAGAATAACATCTCATCAACCCATTCAATAAAAACTTCTTATCTTGGTACTTCTAATTTTGAATTGCATTCTTCATTTAAAACTTCAGCTTCCTATCTAACTCCACCATCCAATTCTATCATATTGAGTTGTTAAATTTCACTCAAGAACTCATGATGTAAGTGTTGCCATGGGTCATCTAACTACCTTAAACTATTATTAATCTCAATAATAACCTCCTAAAGGTTGCTTCCATAACCATCTTCTATGAGAGAGGTTACTTGAGTTATGTTTTCATTGACTTCATCATCATGCCACTGTGACTATTCCATGTCATCCAACTTTCTTTCATGCTCCAAATATGATATATAGGAATAAATAGGGGTTCCAATCATGATTTAATCTTTATATGTGCTTGAGGTGTCCTCATTAGGTTGTTATTTAAATTCATTTACAACTGTAACATGGTCAAGTTCTTAAAGAATTGCCACTGAACTAGTCAACCTTGATAGATTGCTTCCCACTCTTAGATGTTCATGTTATGATACTAGTGCACTTGGTTCCTCTTCAATATAGGATGGGTGGGAGGGAAATTCACTTCATTAGTCTTCTTGATAGCTACTAGGAATCTCTTCTAACTTGGAGCTTTAGGAGCATCAATCTTGGAGACCACACTCTTATTTTTAAAACCTTCAGTTGCCTTGATAGAGTATGATATGGTTTGATGTTCACAAGTATCTACAACATAGATAACTAATGATTCACTTGGAGAAGTTGAGAGACCTATTAAAATATACTTCATACCTTCCCCTTCTTCTTTACTCTCCCTTTGAAGGGTAGACATGATATAGTTTGAGTTTTTGGCCCATGAAGGCTTCCAAGATGAGGTTACTATAGGCTCTTGAAAAGGTAGGGTCTTGAATAAAAGTATGTTTATTTGGAGTAAGATGATGAAGATAATAAAAAATTGAGATGGTTAGTGTGTATGGATAGGTATGAAACTTAGAGAGTGATCTAGACCTGATTTTGACCCCTACACCATGCCCAAGTCCATAGACCATATATGACAAGTCACTAGACAAACACCCCTAATCTTAACCATAAAATCACTAAAAAAACATACGTAAAAATGAGGTAACAAGTATGTAACAATAATGTCTTATGAAATTAAAAGCTTGGGGTAGGCATGAAGGGTGATTTCAAGGTTTTTGATAAGACCAAATATCTTCTTATGAGATCTATTCCACTACAACTCAAGGTTAGAGGTAAGCTCATACACCAAATTTAGATTATCTACCACTAGCTTAGGGATAACTAAAATTCTAGCCATGTCATCAAACAAATAATTGTGAACTAAGAAGTCTCCAATGACCACAAAGGTGAGAAAAAGAGATAGATTGCTCACCATAGCAGATTTTTCTTAATTTGTAGGGATACTTTAGTGATGAATAAGGGTTTGGAATTCAATCTCTTTATACTACCTATGGCATTATTTTAACTTGTCTCTCTCCTTTGGGATCAAAACGGAAGCTCCTTTGATACATTTTTCCACATGATGATATAATTAAAATTAAATACTATATGTTTCATGAAGATTCCCACTTTAACCTAAAGATATTGTCATGCTCATGACCTCTTAAGAAAGTGACTAGACCTTTTCGCTCCATCCCTAAGTGTATCGGTTGACTAGGTGAGTTAATCACCTAATCATACTCCTCTCACACTCACCTTTTTTGAATTAGCAATTTGATTTATTCCCCAATCAAATGTTACTCTTGATCAGGTTGAGTAATTTGAAGTGGCCCTTATGTTATGGGTGTATGGTTATCTTTTAAGGGAATTTCATCTTGTTTCAATTTTTTTTGAGTCCATTTGAGTTTATTTTCACCCTCTAAGAGTGAAAAGGGATTTTTAGGTAGAAGGAGCTGGTAACCTTGTTTGAACACTTTAGACAAGTCATTTTTAGATAAGACAACCTCTTGGATTAACATGCTTAAAGGGATTACCTCTTCTTTCTAGATTACATTATCTTCTCCAACCTAGGCTAGATCATAGTATGTTCAAAGATGAGATTATCTTACCTTTATGATGTCAAAAAAGTCACTTGATTGATAATTTAAAGTTCCTTTATACTTAATAACTACTTGATTACTTTAAAAGTTCTCAAAGTTGCCTTGTTATCCATCCTCATTAGCTAGTCTACAATTTTGTCCCATAAATACTATAAGTTATTCTGGACTACCATGATGAAGGGTAGTTACCATGCCATCAATTGATGTGTATTTCTCTTATGTTTGTTCATATTCCTATAACTCATCCTCTTATACATCTTTAAAGGTTGAATGGTGTCCCTCTTTGTCAAGGGGTATCCCAATGACAAGTTTCTCCTCAAGATCACTCAAGTCATCATCATTAGCTACCAATTATTTATAATTTTCTTTTCTTACCTCTTCAAAGAGTAGCATAGGATATTCTTTGAGTGACTTTAAGAGAGATGACATGTATGTCTCATTTCCTTCATTCAACTACTTGTTCTCAAAAACCATCATCTCTTACCTATTCCACACATTGATTTTGATGGATTTACATGAAGGAAATGTATTATAATATTGAATGATCTTAGTATTACTTGACTATTATTATCTCTCCCTTAACTGTAGCACTTCTTTTCAAGTTAGAAACTTGGGTTTGGGAACCTCTTTCATTTTGTGTACTATAACTTGGGGTATGAATGAAGGTGTCTATAGCTAAGATTGTATTGATTTTTTAACTACCACTGACTAGGATAGGTTTTTTTTTTGAAACCTCAATTTGTTAAGCAAGGTAGGTTTAAAAATAAATCCTTAACTAATGAAGGGTCTACTCATGATGACTAGTCCTTTCAATGCACACATTTTCCTCTTCTTTCACTCTTTCTTGGATAGATTTCCATGTTGGGAAAGTTGAGAAGGATCATGAGAGGTTTTAAGGGCTTTGATACTCATTTTATTGGATATTTTGAGGGGTGGTGGGAATCTCAACATGAGACTAATAGGGGTATAAGAGGGGACACAATGTTGATGATGGTGAATCTGTTTCCCTTCATGTATTGCTAACCTCTCCTCAATCATAGAAATTAGACCATTTATGTCAAACATGTCACTATTAACCCTTGAATGTCCTTCTCTCATGAAATATGTCCACTCTCTTTTGGTTTGTTGTAATGAAGATATAATTCTTTCAACCACATGTTTAGGGATTTCTTGCCCATACCCCTTCAAGTATCAATGTTCACCATATGTCTCTCATAGTCTAATAGGGTCTATTTAAGGATAAATATGGATTGGCTTGGGACATGAGTGTATTAGTCAAGAACATCATGATGATACTATGTTTGATCATATTTGGAATTAAACTACCAAAGAGGTAGACAAGGCTCACAATGGGGTTGGTAGTCTTGGTAATAAGGAGGTTCATTATGGGATTGACAAGGATGAATATAGAGATGATAAGGGTTAGAATAGGGTTGTTAAGGATAACAATAATATTGGAATAGATCATGGGTCTGATCATAAGGGAGTATATGATTGGATTATACCCCACATATAACCATGATTCATCATTAAGCACATACAAATCAATGAACTATCAAGAGTATCTATTTAACAACCTTTCTTACCCATGAGATGGTGACTTATGATAGCATAACTACTTCATGTAGAGGTTTATATTGTATGACTAGAACATGAGTTAAATGAGAGGAAGGTCTAGTTCTAGAATCTTACAATCAAATCTCCACTCTTTAATCTCAGTCATTGACATTTTATCACAATACATAAACTATATAGAACACTTAAAAGAATTTAGGTGAAATCACTACACCTAAAGAAGGGAAATTAGACCACTTATGAATATCAAATAATCATAAACACAATAGAGTCTGATAATATACAATATATCAAAATCCATTATTATTTCAATAGGTTTATAGAGTAAAAATTAGGTAGAGTTTCCTCATGCCCAAGAGAGGGATATAATACAAGGCCATAAAGCTTAGCTATATAGTAGATAAGGAGAGAAAGAGAGGGAAAATGTGTCATGGATGTATAGATAATAGGTCATAAATGGCCACACTCAACCCAATTACATGAGTTATATAGTTCTCTATCTAAGCTTCTCAATGCATAGCTCCTCTTGATGGGGTCTTCAATGGATTTTAGGCATTGAGGTAAGGTTAACGGAGGTTGAGTCATCTTTAGTTAATTTATCTAAGGAATATCCATGCCTAAAATAGTCCATAAATCCTCTCATGATAGTTACAAATTGAAACTAAGGTGTAATTATCCTTCATGAGGCATTGAACAACCTACTATCCCTCTCATGCATATTGAATGACCTAGAAAAACTACTCCCATCTCCTATAGTGGTTATAAAGAGTGTATATCTTGATTTATCATTAGTTACAAGTGAAAGCAATGTGTGTTGACTCTTTCAATAGCATCTCTATGCCATTATCCAACTTTTATTTTGACCAAGCAAGCCAATTAGTCCTACTAGGCCTAATATCTTGACTATATATGTGTTGGCTATCATGAAACCTGTAACCTTCCTTCACGTAGATAACTAGTCTACTTTCTCTATCATGTTCATAGACTGACTATTTAAAATTGAGTTTCATAGGCATTTTTGGATGAATTATTGAACATGTTATGGCTTTATAGGATGGAACAAGTTACAAAACTTCTCTTCTAATAATTGGAAGATTCTTAAACAAATATACACCCTTGTTTTTGCTCATTTTCTTGGAAAAGTATAGTTTTATGAGAATTTCATACAAATTAAATATAATAAAGTATTATGAATAGGTCATCCTTTGAGTTTACTTAATGTTATAGGTTTTTATTATACCATTATAGGGTGCTAGGTTGTACAAATCTTCACATTTCCCAAAACTAGTTTGCCTTAGGGTTTAAGTAGGGTTTTGGAGGTATACCATCTTAATGATCATTCATTAAGAACAAACATAAAAAACCAATATTAATGTCATGGATTTTTATTCCATATAACCCCATAATACCTATAATAAGCTTAGGGTCCCATGCATCTTATGTGGAAAGATATAAACATAAGATGATGAACGTGTAGTTCTCTATAGGCAACTTGGGCATGCTAATTCATTAGCATTTGTTCATAAACATGAGATCATAAATATAGATAATTATTTCATGAATATAAATTATATATGGTTGGATAAAATTCCCTAGGATCATTTCCCTTGAATTCCTCTATGGTGAAATATCCAAGCACTTGAATAGAGGCCTCAAATGTTTGTCTAAGACTGTGTATTTTGAACTAGCCTTTAAGATTGAAATTAAATTTTCCCATATTTTCCTCTATTTAAAAAAAAAAATCATTAGGAATTGAAACATATTTCTACACATTATCATGGTGTCCAATTGTCTAGGGATGGTTTGAATGTAGTTATATGGTGGTGTGAGGTTTGAAGCCTAGTTATGGTCTTTATGCCAAACAAGTCTAGACTAAATATTGGATGTTTAAGGAACCTGTAAGTGATATGGAGGATTCAAAATAAAAATATTTTTTTTCCAATAATATAAAACCTTAGGCAACTATCTTCAATCACTAAATTTTGACCCTACTCCACTAAGCACTCTCAACTTGGCCTAGGGTTTGTATGCAGTCAAGATTGGGAAACCATGAGTCCTGAGTTTTAGTGCCATGTGCCTTACATAAGATATTTGAAAATTTTAAATCCCTATTATATTATTTCCCTTAGATGTTTCCATATTAATATCACTTCAAAAATAAATATGTTCAACTTGATGTAGGATTGTGTATGTTGGATTAGGCTTACTAGGCCTAGTTGGGATCTTAATGCCTCCCTTTCCTATTTTTGAGATTACCTCCACTTGAGGTTCTTAACATATCTCCATTAACCATTTTTCAAGTGTTATAATTTTAAGATGACCTCAATAATCCTATATAAACCATTTATTAATGTACATAGACTTGTTTAGGTCTAATTAGGCCTAATAGGCTTGTTTGAATCATTACATATTAATTACCTTCTAAGATTAGGCCAATAAAATGAGAATAATAGTAATAATTCATAAATTAACTAAACCTTGTGTCAATCATTCAATAGTCATTTCTTTGCAAATATTAAGATTCACTTCTTTATTAGGACTTACCTATAGGTGACACCTAAGCATTTAAACGTATGCCTATATATGGATGTGTTTAGGCTTGATTAGTATATTTATCTCAAAATATCAAATAGTTAGAAAAGAGTTAAGAAACTTATGGGGATTCAACTATCATCTTTTACACCTTAAATCTTGGTAAGGTTTCACATGTATATTTATATTTTTCTCCATGACTCTACTTATATGTTTGGATGTAGGTTAGTTTTTCTCCTTTGGATGGACTATAGGTGACCTTTTGGTGTGAACTCAGTCTCTAAGACTTCTCAAGGACCTTCTTTGCTCAACTCCCATATCACAAGTGCATATATTCATCTCATTATATATAGACCAATATCTAACCCTCAATCCTGTATTTTGTTTTGTTCCTCACCCTATCATTATGAGTGATACTTTATGCTAGCTATAGGTGATGTTTTAAACATGAATATTAGGTCATATTTGTCATTTGAGATTTCAAACTCCATCTTTTGCATTGCAATGGTCTCCATATAGTTCAAAAATTCATTTGAAGCTTCACTTACCTTGAAAGTCTTCAATCATTACTTTATCCACTTCTTGGGCTCATGATTGAGTGTGCTTTTAGATATTCATTTAGGTCTTTCTCTTAGGATCTTGACTTTAGATCAACCTAATTATCTTGTTGAGAAGATCTTGAATAAACCCTAGTGTTGATTAGGGGTTTTTAATGATCCATTCACTTCAAGGTTTTCATTAAGGTCTCAAATTTATTCTTGCATTTCATGTGGTTCATCTCTTCTTAGCATGGTTGTAAGTGATCATGAGACACCTTTATATAGACTAAGTACCCTATGGAGTGAAGACCTTTAATGAGCATATAAACCTCATAGTTACCTTTGGAGTCTTGCTTTCATCTTTTATTTAACTTTTCACCTTGCATTTTTATTAAGTCTAGTGTATGAATATTAATGGACAAAGTATTCCCTTATTTCCATTCATATAAATTCTCTTCCATCACCATTTGGCTCTTTAGAGGTATTCAATGTCTTTTAAACTCCATTTAATAGTGACTATCCTACCTAAAGTCTACTTGAATGCACATGATGACTAAGTTAGTCTTGATATTGTAGAATAGGCTAAGGTGAGGATGATTGGTGTGTGAGGTAGATCATGAATATGGGGTAATAGAGAATGAAATGAATGAAGAGACTATATATCTAAAACACTACCAAAATAGTTTCTATAGACACTTTATCCTCTACCTTATAAAACATACCACACCTAATCATGACAATAAACTTAGAAATGTGAGCTTGAAGGAGACCTAGATATGATGATGGCTAAACTAAGTACTTTTGAAAGGCATATATATTTAAGACTATTACACAACCAAAATAACCACTCCATATTATCAAGCGTTCAGTACCCTACAATATATGAATACTTCTCAATAGTCTGCAAGTAAAGAGAAAATCGATATCTTATTACTCTCATACCCCCACACATGTGAAACATAAGTATAAGGTGTTGGATATGAGCCATGAGGATCTACGAAACACAAAACAATCATTATTTTTTATAAAAACTTCAAAATTTCATCAAAACCATTGCACTTTTAACTCCCTCCATAGATGAATAAGCTCACAGGAGTGGGTAGATTATTAACTAATGTTCATATATTATAGACCATTATCTTGTAGAAAAAATACATGAATAAGAAGGTCAAGGGACATAATCTTCCCAAAGTTCTAGCTCTTGATTTGACTTCTCATGTACAAAATGAAAGAAAACTTGATATATTGCCTAAGATACAAAGGAAGTTAGTGAAGAAAGAGTAATGGTTTTGGATTTATTCTACCTTCTCTAACCCTAAAACTTCTTCCATACATCTATGCTAAAATATCTTGCAACACTTGACTCCCCTCTATATGGACTTGTCCATATAATATGCAAGAATCACCTTAAAAAACTATATTTTCACCATTTTCTCCATGTTTTTGAGCTATAACTACCATTTTAGGGTAAAGAGGGGGAAATAAAAGGATAATTGACTTTTAGAATTTAGTGGTACAACATGATGAGTTGAAAGGGCACCTTTTGACATGTATGGGGCTCATATGGATAGTGGAGAGGTGGAAATGATTTTTAAAATGGACTTTTAATGGCATGAAACACTTAGTCATGGATTGGAGACTCCTTTAAGGACTTTTAATGCAATCCAACACCATGATATTCCATTTCTAAGGTTTTCCAAGGCATATTGATTCATATGAGGTGATTTGAGAGGTATTTGATGCTTAAGGAGGGTGATGAAGGTTTGAAAAGGCTTAAATGAATAAACCAAGGATAATGATGTTGAACACACCAATAACCCTTTATATTATGACCTCAAACAATGTTTAAACACCTTTAATAAAACTCCAAGAAACCTTGACACTCTCTGTACTCATTCCATGACCATCATGAGGACTAATACACTACTACTAAACCTTCAAATAGTTGTGATGTTGGGCCCCCTTTTCTACCAAAAATGTGTATTGTGACAAATCAACCTATCTCAGTGTAAGGCAATATTAGGTTTGTTTGATACATTTATTTACCTTTTGGTGCTAGCTAGAAGAATCTCCAAGGATCCCACACTAATTGGCAGGTAGTTACATGGTGCTAACCTTTAAAGGACATCCCTACAAGAAATTATACATGGAAGCTCAAGAAGCATAGGTGTCAAAAGAGTAGAGTAGGTAAGATAACAACTCCCTAGTGACAACCTAACATATGACATGCACTTAACCAACCTGGGTAATGTAGTGGAGCTGGTAGAATAACAACTCTCAATGATAGCTCATCACTTGGCATGCACCCATCTGACCTAGGAAGGATAGGCCCAGTTACCTATACAATAAGGCTTTCATTTGAAGAATAATGAGATTCAACTAATATATCAAAGATATACTAAAAATAAGAGCTATTATTGGCATTTTTAAATCTGTATGAAATAACTTAGGTATTTAGAATGTATAGCCTAAGCTTGCCTATGAGCCATTATGCATGAGTAGTGTTAAAGATGAGCATATGCTCTACTTTTATGTCTTAAACTTTGTATGATTAAATTATGAATCATGATGAGTGCTATTGAAATAATGGAGTTTTGATTCATACATTATAGTCTACACTATAATATGTTTGTGACTTAGTTTTATATGTGTAATGTTATAGTTTCTTATTGTGAATGTATTGTTCTATAAAGTTTTATCCCTAATCATTAATGATATCCTTGTACCATGTAGTGACTTTACCCTACTTATAAATTAGACTGTGTTGGAGCTTGGATTCACTGAGACTCTAAGACCCACACCTAGAATGCTACATCAAAAGATGATCCCTTAAACCTAATCCACTCCCATGACTTGAATAAGCAACTAAATGATCCTTTCTCATCATCCCCATAGATTATACTATTAAGATATATGTCCATCACATATATATGTATTCTATAGGACGTTTGACCTTGAAAAGGTTTGCACATATTGAATTTCTATAGACTAACCTAGTGTGGGTAGACCACCTAAACGTATTTTACCAATGATAACCCCATTGAAACCAAAGTTATGAGATGTATCAACTAGCCCAACATAGCCCCATTCCCTTCATTTTTGTGCTTTAGGTGAGCACACAAGGCTTGCACCTTATGTGAAATTGATGTAAGTGAAATAGTGTGCTAAATTTTATGCACCAAACCCTATTATGCTCTTGCCTAGCTACATCAAGTCTAGAACTAACTTGGCTTGATAGCTAAGTGCATGACTAAGCACAAAATATAATCTAGAAAACTTTTATACAACATTTTGGTTACATTTATGAGACACATTTTGAATTTAATTGCTTTAATGGTACAATAGAGTGATGCTACAACTATCACTTGAGAGCATCGAGCATTGGCTAGAGTAAGTGGAAGATAGTTTCACATAGAATCATCCTACATGTAAAGGACAAGAGCCAAGAAAATGGGTGCAAGATAACCTATACAATGCATGTTTACTAGTGGTTGGCTACCTATACTACCTCAAGAAGGCAAATATATGGCTAATACATTGAGTGGATAATAGAGTGCATAGAGAGACTTGAGATCCTAGATGATGTCTAGATGCATGTTTTAGATAAGTGGAAGAGTGACACATTGAAAAACTACATGTTTTAGTTCATAGTGTTGACCTTATCATGCCTTAAGAAAGTAGAGTATGAGTTTATTCATGAACCAATGGGTGTGTTCATAAGAACACTTAGTACCAAACTAAAAAAGCTTCTAGTGGATTATGATATAGAAATCATAAGAATGGAAGGCTAAAATCCTTGCACATATGATCAAGCATAGAAGGTGATAAGGGGAAGTATAGGTGAGGCATGATGGAAAAGGATGAGTAACCTAACACTTGAGAGATCTAGAATCTAAAATAGATAAGAAAAGGCATAGACTGATGGGTGATCTATAACCTGGAAGTGCTGAGAGGACCCTTAGTGAGTAGGAAGGGCATGGGGAAGGATCCATTGAAATATAGTAGTGTGAGGAAAGAGAGGAAGAATCAAGAAACCAAACTCAATATTTGGGTGTAAGATGTAATGGGTTCTTATGAGATGTGGTGATTGAAGATACTCTAGAAGCACCTATCCCCTTTAAACCTAAAGTGCAAGCTCATGCACTAGATTCTCCATCAAAAGATAGAAGAATAGTAATTGACCCTATTATCAACATCAAATTTAGAAGGATTCAAGATTTGAATCAAAACTTTTTGGTTAAGTGATTCCCTAAAAGGAATTGAGTGAAGATATGATCAACCTAGTAAGTGCCAACCTAAGAACCATTAACATAGGTATAAGAATTCTCATGTAGAAGATGTTAGCTATGTTGACTTGGAAATAACCCATTTGAAGTGGCATGGAACCACAAGTGAGTGGTACTATGTTGACAAGTTTGATAACATAACCAACAATGATAGGGTCAATGCTCTAACCTACAATTGGAGGCATTGGAAGTCCACCTCCAACATAGACACAAGGGGGACAAGTACCTCAAAAACTTGGCACCACCCCTCATCAAGTCTACTATGAAATGGTGATACACTTGCTTAAGTATTGTGGTATAGAGAATGTCACAAAGCGTGTGATTAAATGTGAGCTACAATGGCATGCTTAGGACATCACTCAATCTAAGAAAAAGGCAATGTAGTTTGTGACCACATTACTATATTGTGTCTATACCTAGTATCAAAAATTTGATCTGAACAAGGCTATGATTGAATATAATATGTTGAAGGAAGCCTTCTTGAAAGAGTTTGATATCTCTGAGTTTGAATAGAAAAGCATCACTGTGTTCAAAAAAATTATTCAAGGAGTATTTGAGAGCATATGCCTATATGATGCATGGTTTAAAACTCTTTAAGCTTCCCTATGACATACACCCTGTTAGTACACAAAATTACATTAAAGCAATTATGCCCTTGTCAATTGGGAATGCATGGAATTTAGACCACACTTAGTATTAAAGTTAATGTATAAGTCCTTTTGTCCTTATGAATTCCTTGGAAAGGTCAAGTTCATCATAAAAATTTGGATAAGTCCTTTGTGTGTTGTCTTTGTTTGGTGAAAGTGTTTATCCCTTAGACTTTTCAGGCCTTTAATAATGAGCACAATTCCCAATGAAAATGGTATTTCAGATTTTTTTTCTCAAAAAAAATTCTAAAGACTTATTTATATTAGACATTTTGTCCACTACAAAAGTTTCAAAAAAATCTTTGTTTCAAAAAAGGTGTTGAGTCTTATTTATTTCAAAATTTTTGTTTACGACAAAAAATCCAAAGGGCACTTGCCCTTTAGGTGTTTTTCCCATATAAAAAGCCTAAAAGAATTATTTACTTTGGCTAAGGCACTTTCCAAAGTTTTTAGAGGGTCATTTTACCTTCACAAAAGTCCTGAAGGATATTTCTGTAGGTAGAAGGACATTTTTAAGAATCTCAAAAGACACTTTCACAAGTTCTAAAGGATAACTTAGATGGCATAGGATAATTTAAAGTCTCCTAAAAGGGCACTTGGGAGATTTTGAGGGACTGTTTCACAAAATTTTAAAGGAAATTATATAGGGAAGACACCCTTTAAAAGACTTCTAAAGGATATGTTTGACTTTCAGAGGGCACTCCCAAGCGATCTCAAGGGCTACTCCCTGAGGGATTCCCCAAAAGATTCCTTTAGGTCATATGATCTCATAAATAAATGAAGTCTCTTTAGAGGATGGAATAATATTGCACTCCTCCTTAGGTTGGTTAATGATTAATTAAAAGGTAAAATATAGTTAAAGCCCTGAGTGAGCATCTATGATGGATACATGGTAACATCCAGGAATAATTTTGGTTTCAGTTCTTTTTCAAAAGTTGTCATACATTATTTTTTTGCTAGTAAAGGTGTGAGTAGATTCTAAATTTTGAACTCCTCATATCATACCATGTGGCAGTCTCTTAGGGATTCTAGTTTTTGAGCCCTTTTTGAGGAATGCCTCATCTCAAAAAGGGGGAATAGGTGTAATGAGTCCCTAAGGATTGGGACATTGAGGTGGTCAAATATGATCATGACACATGGAACTCTTATGGGAGCCTAGAGTATATTACATTAAGACACAGAAAAAAGTGAGACATTACAAATTTCCCTAACACCTCAAGTACCTAAATTTTCAACACATATCAAAATTGTTAATCCTAAAGGCAAATTTGGGGCATGTAACATCTCCTCACTAAAGAATATGAGGGGCAAGGAGGTGAAAATGTTCTTGAAGACCTAATCAGTGATGGAGGTGGATTTTTGCTTGTATGATACCATGTGTCATAGGGAAAATTTTTTAGATATAAGGGGAAGCACCATCAAGTTTCCATCCTTCTATTTTTAAAAAATGCTTAAAGATATTAATATGGTAGCTTAAGATTAGCTGTTCTATACCAAGGCCTAACTTCTAACCCTAATTTCAAAAGGGGATGACTATAACTAAGTATTTTCCTTCATTTTAATCCACATTTTGCAATTGGAGCTCATACTTGTGTTTTCAAATGATTTGTAAACTAGAGTGACGTGAGATGAGAATAAAAACTATTGTCATATTTTCAAGCAATTTCTTACTCAAGTTGTATAATTTTTAACATGGTTGAATGTAAGTATTCTCTTAGTTATTGACTTAGTGATTTGTAAGTGAAATTTGAAATAATTATAGAGTTAGCCACCAAGAAAGGGTATACTTCAGCTTGAGAGAAGGCAATGTCACATTGGTCAAGTAAAAACGGCTTCTTCTTTCATCCCTCTAAAAAGTAGCATTACCTTAATTATTGATGGGATTGAGGACACTAATGTCTAAGGTTTAGATTTTTATACCCTATCAAATATTTTTTAGACACCTGATCCCCCTAAATTGGTAGTCAATTTAGGTATGAGTTATATGGTTTTTGTGATAGCTTTTCCACTAGCAACCCCATACCTAGAGCTAGTCATTACATATGCAAAGGTGTATCATGAGTATACAAGAGTGATAATTGATGGGAGCCAATTGGTTGTCTGCT
This sequence comes from Torreya grandis, assembly GCA_037957365.1. NCBI lineage: Eukaryota > Viridiplantae > Streptophyta > Pinopsida > Cupressales > Taxaceae > Torreya > Torreya grandis. Next base: position 1,560,759 of record JARHVA010002107.1, on the reverse strand, counting down.
CTTTCTCCCCTCAATATCTTAGTGCTATACTCAAGATACTACCATAACATGAGGGAACTTTTTTAACCATGGAAGAGTACTAGGCATATGCTGACAAGAATAATAGCCTCATTTGGGATATTGTAAACACTTACTAGCTCACCAAAAAGAGAACTAAGGTTTCTAGATTGATTAAGAATCTTAAGTTAACAAATTTCAAGGAGATACCATGCTATGGCATCACCATGGATTCTAGAGTTTTTGGGATACCCACGACAAATAAGTTTGAGCCATGGATGTTTTTCATCCTTATTTGTGTTCTGGAGGGTGAGAAGTAATTGGACTAGGCCTCAATTCTAAGTAACAACCTACACATCCAAATAATGCAATTATAGGTGGCCATCTCTTCCAAGGAGGCATTTGATGGTACATATTACATGTCTTCCTACCTCATGTATAGCTTAGTATATAATAGAGATTTCCTTGAGCTCACTAGAAATTCCTTTGATCTCAAAATTTATGAGTTGTATCCTGAAAAGACTTTAGAAGGTTTCAAGAATAGATGGACCAAGGTCTATAATTAATTTTTCAATTCCATGATAAGTCTACTCTACCCTCTAAGGAGATTAAATAGAATGACCAAGATGGCCAAGGAGGTGATCGACAGATTTGATGTAGTGTATATTCAATTTTGCACCTTCACATACATTTGGGTGAGTGGTTATTCAGGGGCACCATGAAAGCTACCTAGATATGTTGATGATAAGGTATAACTCATGGAATTGTGTAGAAAAATGTTTCCCCCACATGAGATTATTGTGGCAAAGAAGATCAATAACCCCTTCAAGTTCCCTATACAGATAGGATATTATACATTTCCTACTCTAGCCAAAGAAAAGGGTTTATAATAAGAAATGGGGTGGTTTTAGATGGACAAGATACCTCCTCAGTCCAAATATGACATAAGGTGGTTAGTTAACACTACTATAGGTGTAGTTATGTACTAGGCACACTATGAGAACATCTGATCAAAATCCACAATAGAAGAGCAAGTGGGGAAAATTGATTACCTAAGGCTCACCATTTAAGATATTGTTACATATGGCATCATCCCCATCCCCAAGGACATGGTAGATGACAAGGATATAATGTTATCGGAATACAATAAGGAAAATATAGAGATACAACCTATATCCTAAGCAAACTTCGTAATCCTAGAGAATGATTCAATTACATGGAGGGTGTATCCTATAATGAAAAGGACATTCAAGTGGTTAAAGTCCTAAGGTGTGAACCTCAGTGCACATGACACCCATACCCTTAAGGAGCTTAGAACTATACAAAATCTCAAGGTGATTCTTCCCCCTTACACTAGACATTTAACATGCCCTCAATTAGAGGCCAAAGGCAAAGGGAAGAATTTGACAGGTGATACTAGTTTCAGGAAGCCAGTCAATATTGATGAAATTATAGTAACACAGTCCAAGTCTAGACTATATTTCACAAACTTGACCAACCTTGCTAAAAATTTGACTTAGATTGCCATGGGGGAGGTGAAACTTGCAAGTTATTGTCCCATTTTGATCACTACTGAGGGAACTCTTGCCACATTAGCCAGACCAACCGTTGCACCAACCCCTCAGCCCAAGAAATCACTAGAGCCCATTCCACCCCCAAAAATGTACACAAGGTAAAGGGGAGGGGAGGAACAAGTAGAGAAACCAAAAATTAAAATGGTGAATAAGGTGTTAGAAGCTTCTCTTGTGATCCCCAAGAAAAAGAAAGAGGCCATACATCTAGATGTACCCTCTCAACGTGAAGCCATAAAATCCCAAGGAGAAAAGTCTACATATGCCTAGTTACTAAGGGATATGAGTGAAAAATAATATTTAGATGATGACAAACCTATTTCAAAGATATTAAAGTTGCTATAGGTGTTTACTCCTCCCCTATTGAGGACATGATAAAAAACTTTAAAGGAAAGGCCACAAACTCTAGTCAAATTCCAACAATGGAATTATTTAGACCATAAACACCCTTGAGAGGATAAGATAAAGGTGATGAGGAAAATATATTGGCCTTAAATGACCATTTGTCCATCAAATATGTGACATAAGTAGGTGTTGAGGTGGCCATGCAATCCCAAGCTCCACTTAAGAAAGAAACTGTCTCCTCAGACACAAAATCATTTATCTAGGATATGTTCACCTAGCCATCGGTATGAGAGGTGGAGGGTGAGGTAAAAATTATACAAAGGCCTAGGGATAAATTTGAAAATGAGTCAAGGCCAGAAGAGTAATCCCCCACCAGTAGTGAGAATTTGGAGGTTTAAGAGGTTTAATAATCTGAGGTTGGAGTTGAAGGAGATAGGGGATCAAGCCTAAGAATGGGTATGCCTTTTCCCTTTGATGTAAATAAAGAAGTAATTTAGGTTAGTGAAACTATAGAGGTCATGAATGGTGAAGAGCCATTTGATGGTAATAAGGAAGACAACATAAACTCCCCCCAAATTTCCCAACCAATTACACAATATAAGATAAAAGCAAGACCACCTACTTAGCTTGTAGTCTAAGAGAGTGCCATTGATATACTACTATTTGGGCCCTGACATTAGTCTAGAATAGTTATTGAGGTCCTAAAATATGTTGAACTAGGAAAAGATGGACAACAAGAAGTTAAAAGGAAGAAACTCAAGCTGGATAGTGATGAGGATATAGAGTAGATAATATTAGGTTCACACCTGACTCCCATCAAGCTCCCTTTATTAAACATTCTATTAATGCCACCTTTCAATGCTCCTACACTAGCCTCAAGGTCCACAACTCCAATGGGTTTTCAGACAAAGCCCTTGATGTGGTTCAAAGAATATATTATGGAGAAATGAAGCATTGAAATAAAATTGGGAGATATAGATGTGATGAGGATTGCTCAGGCATATAAAGCAAAACCTCCCAAGAAGGCTAAGGTACTTTGCTAGACTACTTTCACTTATGATGGGGAGAGAAAACATGAAATAGCTATCCCTCCACAAGGTGATACAAAGAAGGACATTCCCTTGAAAGTTACTTAGTGTACAAATATGATCTAGGGGAACCTTCAAGAAATGAGATCAGGTATAGCTCACAGGTTCTAGTGAGCATGGTGGCTCATCATATGGACAAAGATAAAGCATAAATGGAAGAACTTAAGATGTAGAACCATGTGATGATCTAGTACTTGCAAAAGTTACTAAGTGAGCCTAGAGTAGTGATTCCAACTACCAGCATAGCCTCAAGTCCACCTATTTCCTCCTAGGATACACTTGATTTTGGCCTTGGTGAATATTTAAAGACCAGAGGATAGGCAATAAAAGAGTGGTAGAAAGACTTGATGGTTTAAACCAAAGAGGTAATCTATATAGCATTAGAATGGATTGAGAATGTAATAAATAAATAAGAGGCATATAAATCATTAACATTTATTTTGATACTAATAACAAGAGTTGGGAGGAACTTGGGCACAAGGTAGATGAATTGTGTAGTGTGGGCAAGGATACCTTGATTGTAGAAAAGGTCATCACCTCAGATGATCCTAAACTACCCAGAGAATGCCAACTAATCATAAAACATAGATTAGCAATGCTTAAGGATGGTGCCTTTGATATAAAAGGGGAAGAGCAGTCTCTCAAGACTAATAGGATGAAAATTAAGGCCACCTTGAGGGGAATAGTGAAGATTGATGGTACAATTGACATGATAAAGGAATTGATAGAAGATGCCCTGAAGAGCCTTGTTGATACACCCCATGGAAGATTTAATAGCTAGAAAATAAGGGAGTTGGTACTACATGAAACATATTATGACCAATTGAGGGCATTGGTTGAGAAGAAGAAGAAATCACTCCAGAGGACTACCAACTAGTTAGAAGAATATGATGTCAAATTCAAATACCATGTGAGCCTAGACAAGATATTTATCACCACCATGATTGAGAGGTTCATTACATACAAGAACAGGTTGGCACATGGCTCAATAATCAATCTTGGTTCCACAATATGACTAAATCATTTCTATTTATTCTTAGTTGATGTAAATATTATTTCTCTTCCCTCTTCCTCTTCTCTCTTTTTCTCTTAATCATTGTACTTCACCCATTAATGGCACATCCCTCATAGGAATATTATTTATTATTTAGAGAAAGGGACATTTTGGATTAGTTATGAAAGTGGACAAAGATTTGTTTTATCCCTTATTGGAGTGTGATTTATTGGCATATGGAGAGCATCTCACTAGGGTGAGATATCAAACATGCCACTTTCATCAGAGCACACACATTATCCTAGGAATCATTTTTATTGTAACTAATGAGCTCCAGGCCCATGAATGAATTTTTCTAGATGGAGCATCTCATTGGGATATGATATGTATTGATTTGAAAATTGTATAAGTAAAGGAGGTTTGTTCCTTTACAAAGGTTGGTAAACCAGAAAATTTTGAGAAAAGAGCTATCAATCCCAAAAAATTCTTCCTATGTAATCACTTTGGTGTCAAATTGGTTTCTTTTGTAAAACCATTGAAAATATTTGAGATCATATTGAGATGTTCCCCTATTACAAAGATGACTTGCATAGTGTACATGTTGTATAATTTCCACCACATGTTATATGTTTGTGAGATTCAAATGGATAATGGAATATACTTGTGTTTTGTTGTTCTATCTTGTTGTTGAAATCTAATGCATTATTGTGAGTTTTAAATATATTGGTGCTCTTGTGCTTTCCTTTTATGTTAGTCATCTAGGAATTGTGTTGAGATTATAATATTATTTCAATTATAGAATTTAGAATGAAAATATTAGTAGTATTTTTAGGGGTAGTCCCAGGCTCATGGATTCAATGAGAAAGAGATCTTGAATGATTACTTGTAGCTTTGATTGTGATTCTTTTGAGGAACTACAAAGTATTGTTTCATTCCATTTGTTTTAAATATTCTAAAATGTTTGTTTGTGGAATTAACATGACAATTTAGTGAATTTCTCCTCTCTCATTCGGCACCCTTCCATATCTTTATTTAAATAAACCCACCTTGTCTTACCCTATGCTTAACACACCATTTTCATATCATAAATTTTGATTTCATCATAAATACATGAGATCTTGCATATTTGGAATGTATTTTCAATTTTGTGCTCAAAATATAAAAGCTACAATTTCTTATCTAGTTTATATTGTTGAATATTTCATAAAATGAAGATTATAGCCATCCTTTCATCTATCTCTAGTAACTTGTGTATGACTTAAAGCATTTATGTATTTCATGTGACAACCCTTATGAGTGAAGTGTGAAAACTTGGTTATGATTTGGTCATATTCCCCTTATGTTCCAAGAATGCTCATGGAGATTGAAGTGTGAAATCCCTCTATGTGAGGAAGCTACCCCATAGGTTCTCTCACCTTGGTTTAGGTAGAGCCAAAAGTAGTAGGGAGTTAACCATACCCTTTGTAGGTGTTTCTTAGTCATTGTCTATGTTCAGTTATTTATTGATGCTAAACCCTTACCTAGCTATAAAAACATATTAAAATGTTTTTCATCTTTGTTTTCCATTTTATGTAAGTGTGTAAAATTAAGCATACAAGGTGTACAACTGGGAACCAACATGCTTTTTGGTACCATTATTGGGGACAGTTCTTATCACCCACATGATAGGGACTCTTGTAGATAGCTTTGATCACTTGTGAGAGGTTATTTGCATACTTATAGTGTGTAAACATCATTGAATCACTTTTTAGTAAATCTATGTGGTTTTATACTTAGAGACAAAAATTAACCAATTATGTGTTGGAAGGTATTTAGTCCCTTTTGAACATTATCTTTCATATCAGTGTTTTGTCTCTTATTTTTTAGAAGTTTGATTCTAGTGATGACTTCAAGTTTCTTATCTCCTAGTTATTACAAGACTATTTCCTATTGTATCCCTCACCTTCCTAAGCTTTTATTTTGAGTATCCCATTGTTGACAAAGCTAGAAGGATTGAGATCATCCTTTAGGACTGACCCATTAAAACAATTTGTCCTTCCATTATGTACTCTAAGAAAAAGGGGATTAGCTTGGAGACCTATTGAATGGATTAGTTCTATCATTGAGATTCATCTTGGTGTTAATAACCTCCTATTGAGGATTACCATATCTCTTTTGGTACTTCTGAGCCTTATAGCCAATTCACTATCCCACTCCACCCCCACTAGCTCAATGCCCTCTTGAATCTAACCTACCTAGTCCTCCTCATTCCCCTTCTCACATCTCATTTCTAGTGTCATTTGAACCCCAAGATATCCAAATCTTAAGGCATAGAGATTGAGAGGAAAATGCACGCCCTATTTTTTGTGTTCCTAGATTTAGACCTATCAATTTTGATAGGATGGAGAGATTTCCTAATAAAGTTCCTAATGAAATAAGGAAGAGGCTCCTAAAGTTTTAGGGAAAAAATGTTGTGATCGATGACTAGAATTTGAAGGCCTTCTAAATTGTTATTGAGGATTATGAGGTTGAGCATGAGGACATGTGCATTAAGTTATTTGTGCAGATGTTGGAGGATGATGCTCGAGATTAGTTTAACTCCCTCCCCACTAGATGTATTGACTCATGGGGAGAGATGTAGAATGTCTTTAGGATTCAATATGGTGAAAGGATAGATTTGAGGTTCCTCTTGGCCGAGTTTGAAAATATCAAGAAAAATCCTAACGAGTGTGTGTAGGATTTCAATAATGCCATGATGTGTTTACCTAAATATATTAACCAAGAGGTTGATAAATTTGCTAAGGTAGGAGATCAATTTGATATTTTAATCATGAGCCCATATTATTAGTACCAATTGGAGGTGCTTGATTAACCCTCAGTCCTAGATAACATTTATCACTGGAAGGTGTTTAAGGATGATGACCAAATCAAAAGGTTCTTGACTTGTGAAGCAAAATTTCATGGTTAGCTTATGGACATGGAATCTATGGCTTAAACTTGTGATGGAAAAGACACTTTATTTGGGAGAAAGGTCATTCAACTCAAAATAAACACTATCCCTAGGGGATTAGTTAGCTTAGAGGCATCCTTCAATGGAGAAGATAGAGTGAGGTCAAGGGAAACATTTATCTTGAGGGATGTCACTGAATTTGATTTGGGTTTCCCCAAGAATCCAAAAAAAGTATGGTTAGGTACTTGTCTCAGCACTAAAGAGAAAAGATATTATGTATAGCTACTAAGAAAATATCAGGATTGCTTGGTATGGTTTTACTCAAAGCTTAAAAAGTATAGGGAGGACTTATTCCAACATGTCATCCCATTATAGCCTGATAGTAAGCCATTTAGGCAAAATTAGAGGCCTATCAATCCCATCCTAGACACCAAGATGCATGATAAATTAAATAAGTTAAGGGATGGTGGTATTATTCAGCCTATTAGGTACTTATCTTAGGTGGCTAATTTGGTCCTTGTGTGCAAGAATAATGGTGATATCTACCTCTATGTTGATTTTCATAATCTGAATAAAGCCACCCTAAAAGATAACTATCCCTAACCCAACATGGACAATTTATTGCATGATGTTACCATGTCTAAAATGTTTTCTACTCTAGATGGCTTCTTTGGCTATAACCAAGTTGTGGTCAAGGAAACTAAGAGGTCTAAGACTACATTCACCACACCATGGGGAACCTAAGTGTATATGAGAATGCATTTTGGGCTAATGAATGTTGGTGCAACATTTCAACATGTCATGGATGTTGATTTTGTAGGGATGATTGATTAGTTTATTATTGTGTATTAGGATGATGTCACTTCATACTTTAAGATAAGGGATGAGCACTTGAAACACTTCTCAAAGGTATTAATTAGATGCAAAGATTTTGGTATGTCCCTCAATCCTAAGAAGTGTCATTTTGGAGTTCAAAAGGCTAAATTGATAGGACATATAGTATCCAAAGAGGGTGTTATGATTGATCTTGAAAGAGTTGATGCCATTAACAAAGTGCCCATCCCATAGTCCAAGAAAGGAATTCAACTTTCTTTGGATAAATTAATTTTATAAGAAGATTTGTGTCTAACTTTGCAGAAATCACCCTACCTATTAATTTTATGTTAAAGAAGGATCAATTTATTAAATGGGATGAAAGGGTTGTGTAAGCATTCAATGATGTCAAAGGAACTTTGAAGTTTATTCTTATTTTATCTAGTCCTGATTACACCAAGACATTTCATATTTTCTCCTTTGCATCACCCCATACCATTGCTATTGTTTTATTACAAAAGAATGATGATGGTCATGAAAAACCCATAGCTTTCTTCAGCAATGCTATGCAAGGGTCTGAGTTTAATTACACCCTTATGGAGAAAAAATCTTTCACTTTTTTGAAAGTAGTTAAAACATTTAGATCTTATATATTGAGTTTAAATATTATTGCTTATACCCCTCACACTATGGTGAAGGATATCTTGACTCAAACTGACGTCTCTAGTAAAAGGTGTAGATGGGTAGATAAGTTATAGGAATATGATATAGACATTCAAACCACTAAATTAGTGTGAGGAATGGGCTTGTCTAGGCTTATGGTTGAGGCAAGTTTTTAAGTAGTTGAAGTGAACAACATTGTTGCCAATACCAGTAATGCTTTGGATTAGTTTAGTGCATCACAATGGTATAAAGATATTGTTTATTATTTATGGAGTATGTGTTTTCCTCCTGACTTGGACAAAAATTAGAGGAATCTCAAATTAATCTCATAGAAGTACCTCCTAATTGATAGTGGATTAGCATGGAGAAATACTGATGGGGTCCTTCTAAAGTGTGTGTTAGAAGACCAAGTTGATGGCCTGATTGAGGATTTTCATAGTGGAGTGTATAGTGGCCATTTTTCACCTAAAGCTACTACTCATAAAATTCTTAGAGATGGTTATTGATGGCCATCATTATTCAAGGATTTGCTCAAATAGTTAGGTGATGTGAAAAGTGACAATGTTTTGCAAGAAGATTAAAAGCATCTGGTTCTCTCCATTTACAATTGGTTATTATTGAAGCTCCATTTAGGCAATGGGGCATGGATTTCATTGGTGATATTAGTGAGGTTTCAAGCACTAGGTATAGATGGATATTTCTTGCAACTAATTATTTCACCAAGTGGGTGGAAGCAATCCCCACTAAGAAGGTAATAGACCAAGTTATGATGGACTTTCCATTGAATCATATTATCTATAGGTTTAGTGTGCCAATCAAGATCATTACTGACAATGCAATGAGTTTCAAATCCAAGCCTTTGGAGTTGATGTGTAAGGATTATGAGATTAAGCTCACTTATGCTTCTAATTACAATCCTCAAGGGAATGGGAAAGTAGAATCAAGTAACAAAAACTTGTTCAAGATTATCAAAAGGACGTTGGAATTCAACAAGAAGAGGTGGGGTGAACATTTGAAATTTTTCCTATGGGATAATAGGATTAATCCTAAAAGAGCCACAAAAAGGATCTCTTTCAATCTTATTTATAGAACTCAAATAGTTTTCCCCTTCAATCTATAACTTCTTAATTATCATCTACTGTAGAAACTTAAGGAGGATGAATACGCTGACCACTATGAAGAAAGAATGAACTAAATTTTGAAATTAGATGAGTCATGTAGGTTAGCCCATGAGAAAAAAATCAAGTTCAAGGAGAGGTTAAAGTGAATATTTGATAGAAAATTCACTCCTAGAAATTTTTAAGTAGGTGATCTAGTTCTACTTTGGGATGGTAGGCAGAGAAAGGTAAGCATGGCAAGTTTGATTCTTTATGGATGGGCCCTTACTCAATCGTCTGTAGGATTGGGGAGCACACTTTCTTCCTAAAAGATTTGGATGGAGAAATATTGGAGTTACCAATCAATGGAAGGCATCTAAAACACTTCCTATATTGAATCCATTTATAACTATGTACCATATTGTATATTGTTTTCTTGCTCAGTTATCCCTTTTTATTACTTGTATAGTTCCTTTTGGTCATGTGGTTATTTTCATTTATTTTCCATCCTAGCCTTTGTTGTGGGTTATGTTGGGATCTTGCATTTAGTTAAAATTACTTAGTCCTAAATCTATAACCTAATGGATTGACACCTAATATTGTGTTATATGGTTCTTCACATACCCACAGGGGGTATACATCCCTAGGTGAGAGCCAATGTTAGTGACCAAAATTGATTTGAAGCAATTGGGCCCTTATCAATTGATAATTCATAGAATTTATACCATATTAAGTATTGAAGCTAATTTCTAAGTCCTTTTGTCCTCATGTATTCCTTGGGAAGGTCAAGTTCATCATAAAAGAATGGCTAAGTCCTTTGTGTGTTGTATTTGCTTGGTGAAAGTGTTTATCCCTTAGACTTTTTGGGCCTTTTTTAATGAACATAATGATTGATGAAAATGGTTTTTTGAATTTTTTGTCTCAAAAAAAAATTTGAAGACTAATTTCTGTCAGACATTTTATCTGTTACAAAATTTTCTAAAAAAATATATATTTCAAAAAAGGTGTCGAGTCTTATTTGTTTTTGACTTTTATCCACGGTAAAAAATCTAAAGGGAACTTTCACTTCAGGTGTTTTGCCCATATAAAAATCTTGAAAGGATTGTTTACTTTGGCCAAGGCACTTTCCAAAGTTCCCAGAGGGTCCTTTTGCCTTCATAAATGTCTTGAAGGATATTTTTATAAGTAGAAGGACATTTTTAAGAATCCCAAAGGACACTTTGACATGTTATAAAGGATAAATTAGAGGGCACATGACACTTTAAAGTCTCTTAAAGGGGCACTTTGGATATTTTGGGGGACCATTTCACAAATTTTGAAAGGCAATTCTATAGGGTAAATGCCCTTAACAAGACTTTCAAAGGATATGTTTAACTTTTGGAGGGCACTCCCAGGAGATCTCAAGGACCACTCCCCAAGGGATTCCCCAATATATTCCTTAAGTTCATATGCTCTCATAAATAAATGAAGTCTCTTTAGAGGATGGAAGAATATTACACTCCTCCTTGGGTTGGTTAATGGTATAAAGGTAAAATATAGTCAAAAGCCTGAGTGAGTATCTATAATAGACATATGGAAACATCCCAAAATGATTTTGGTTTCGGTTATTTTTCAAAAGTTTTCATACTCATGTTTTTGATAGCAAAGGTGTTAGTATATTCTAAAGTCTAGACTCCTCAGATCATGCCATGTGGTAGTCTCTTGGGGGTTTTAGTCTTTGAGCCCTTTTTAATGAATGTCTTACCTCAAAAGGGGGAGGTGGTGCAATTATTCCTTGAGGATTAGGACATTAGGGTGGTTGAATAGGATCATGACATGTTTCAATTTTATGGGATCTAAGAGTATATTGCACCAAGACACCAATAAAAATTGAGACATTGAAAATGTCCCTAACACCATGAGTACTTGGATTTGTGACACATCAAAATTGTTCATTCCAAAGGAAAATTTGGGGCATATAACATCTTTTCACTAAAGAATATGAGGGGTGAGGAGGTGAAAAGGTTCTCTAAGACCTGATGAGTGTTAGAGGTGGATTTTTGCTTGTATAATGTCATGTGTCATAGGGAAAATTATTTAGCTAAAAGGGGAAGCACTGCCAAATTTCCCTCCTTTTCTTCTTGAAAGATGCTTAAAGATATTAATATGGTAGCCAAAGATTAGTTTTCCCAAACCATGGCTTAATTACTAACCCTAATTTCAAAATGGGATGACTATAACTTTGTGTTTTCCTTCATTATCATCCACCTTTTATAATTAGATCTCATACTTGTGTTTTTAATCAATTTGCAAACCAAAGTGATGCGAGATGAGAATAACAACTGTTGTCATATTTTTAAGTGATTTCTTGCTTAGGTTGCATAATTTTCAATGTGGTTGCAAGTAAGTATTAACTAGGTTATTAAATTAGTGATTTGTAAGTGAAATTTGAAATAATTATAGATTTAACCACCAAAAAAGGGTATACTTCAGCTTGAAAGAAGGTAGTGTCATGCTGGTCAAGTAAAAATGGCTTCTTTTATCCCTCTAAAAACTAGCATTACCTCAATTTTTGATGGGATTAAGGACACTAATTTTCAAGGTTTAGATTTTACTACCCTATCAAATATTTTGTGGAGATATGATCCCCCTAAGGAAGTAGTCAATTTGGGTATGAGTTATATAGTTCCTATGATAGCATTTCCACTAGCAACCCCATACATAGAGCTGGTCATTACATGCACAAAGGTGTATCATGAGGATATAAGAACTATACTTGATTTGAGCCAATTATTTTTTTTCTCAATCACTCCTTAATCTCTTAGTGCCATGCTTAGAATATCACCACAACTTGAGGGAATTATTTTAACCATAGGAGAGTGTCAAGCATATGCTAACAAGAATGATATCCTCATTTGGGATATTGTAAAAACTTATTGGCTCACCAAAAAGAGAACTAAGGTTTCTATATTGACTAGGAATATTAGTTCAATAGAGTTTAAGGAGATATTATGATATGTCATCACCATGGCTGCTAGGGTTTTTAGGGTACCCATGGTAGAGAAGTTTGAGTCATGGATGTTTTCCATCCTTATTTGTGTGTTAGAGGGTGAGAAGCAGATGAACTGGGCCTCAATTCTAAGTAATAACCTACATATCTAGATAATGTAGTTACGAGTGTCCATCTCTTATAAGGATGCATTTGATGGTACATTTTAAATGTTTTCCTATGTCATATATAACATAATACATAACATAGATTTTCCTGTGCTCACTAAGAATTCCTTTGGTCTCAAAATTTATGAGTCATATCCTGAAATGACTTTGGAAGGTTTTAATAATAGTTAGGCTAAGGTCTATAATTGTTTTTTCAATTCCATGATAAGTGTCTTCTACCCTCTAAGAATATTGAATAGAATGACCAAGATGGTCAAGGAGGTGATCGACAGGTTTGGTGTAGTGTGCATTCAATTATGCAAATTCACATACATCTAGGTGAGTTGGTATTTAGGGGCACCCCAAAAACTACCTAGATATGTTGATGACAAGGTAGCACTCATAAAATTCTATAGATAAATGGTTCCCCCATATTAGATGATTGTGGTAAAGAAGATTAACAACCCCTTCAAGTTCCCTATACAGATAGGATATTATACATGTCTTACTCTAGCTAAAGCAAAGGGGTTGAAACAAGAAATGGTGTGGTTTTATATGGAAAATATGCCTCCTCAATCCAATTATGACATAATTTGGTTGGTTAGCACTACTATAGGTTTAGTTATGCACTAGGCACACTATGAGGACATCTGGTCAGAATGCACAATGGAGGAGCAAGTGAGGAAAATTGATTACCTAAGGCTCACTAATCAAGAGATTGTTGCATGTGGCATCATCCCCATACCCAAAGACATGGTGGATGAAAAAGCTATAGTGTCATTAGCATACACTAAGGACAATATAGAGATATAACTTATAACCTAAGCAGACTTCATAGTCTCAAATAATGATTTAATTACATGGAGGGCATATCCTATAATGAAAAGGACATTTGAGTGGTTAAAGTCCTAAGGTGTGGACCTTAGTGCACATGGAAACCCTACCTTTAGTGAGCTTAGAACTATATGGGAGCTCAAGGAAATTATTCTCCCTTACACTTGACATTCAACAGGCCCTCAAGTAGAGGCCAAATTCAAAGGGAAGAAGCTGACAGGTGATACTAGTTTCACCAAGATGGTCAATATTGATGAGATTATAGTATCAAAATCTAAGTCTCAAATATATATCACAAAATTGACCAACATTGATGAAAATTGGACTCAAATTACCATGGGGGAGGTGCATCTTGCAAGTGCATCTCCCATTTTGATCACTATTGATGGAGCTCTTACTGCATTAGCTAGAGCAACCATTACACTAGCCCCTCAACTTGAGAAACCACTAGAGCCCATTCCACCCCCCAAAATGTACACAAGGAAAAGGGGAGGGGAGGAACAAGTAGAGAAGTTAAAAACTAAAAGGTTGAAGAAGGTGTTACAACCTCCACTTGCAATCCCTAGGAAAAGGAAAAAGGTCATACATCTAGAAGTTTCCTCTCAATGTGAAGCTATAGAATCCCAAGGAGAAAAATCCTCATATGCCTAGTTGTTAAGGGATATGAATGATAAAGAAGATTTAGATGATTATAGGCCTATTGTAGAGATAGTAAAGTGGTTAGAGGTGTTTACTCCTCCACCAATGAGGATAAGACAAATAATCTTGAGAGAAAAGTTACAAACTCTGATCAAAATTCCAACAATGGGATTGTTTGGACCACAAGCACCCTTGGTAGGAGAAGACAAAGGTGATGAGGAAAATGTATTAGCCTTAAATGAACCTTTATCCTTCAAATATGTGACATAAGTAGGTGTCAAAGTGGCCATGCAAGCCCAAGATCCACTTAAGAAAGAAAATGTCTCCTTGGACAAGAAAACATTTGTACAAGATATGTTCACCTAGCCATTGAGACAAGAGGTGGAGGGTGAGACAAAAAATATGCAAGGGCCTAGGGAAAAACTTGAAAATGAGTTGAGGCTAGAAGAGCAAGCCCCCACTAGTAGTGAGCAGGAGGAAGTTTAAGAGGTTGAATAATCTAAGGCTAGAGCTGAAGGAGATAGGGGATTAAGCCTAAGAATGGGTACCCATTTTCCCTCTGACATGAATAAAGAATAAGTTTAGGTTAGTACAAATGTAGAGGATATGATTGATGAAGAGCCACCTAAGGGTAATAAGGAAGACACTATAACCTCCTCCCAAATTACCCAACCAATTAGACAATATAAGTTGGAAGTAAAACCACCTTCTTAGCCTATATTCTAAGAGAGTGCCATTGATAGACTGCTCTTGGGTCTTGACAATAGTTTGGAATAGTTATTGAGGTCTTGTAATAGGTAAAACTAGGAAAAAGGGAGAGCAAGAAGATAAAAAGAAGAAACTCAAGTTGGATAGTGATGAGGATACAAATCAAATAATATTAGGTTCACACCTAACTCCCATCAAGCTCCCTCTGGTCAAAGTTCCATTAATACCACATTTCAATGCTTCTAAGCTGGCCTCAAGATCCACAACTCTAATGGGTTTTTAGATCAAGCCCTTGATGTGGGTTGAAGAATAGATTAAGGAGAAATAGAACATTGAAAGCAAATTGAGAGATATAGATGTGATGAGGATTGCTTAGGCATATAGAGTAAAACCTCCCAAGAAGGCTAAGGTAGTCTTCTAGACTACTTTTACTTATGATGGGGAGAGAACATATGAAATAGCCATACCTCCACAAGGTACTACAAATAAGGATGTTCCCATTGAAAGTTACTTAGTGTATAGATATGATCTAGGGGAGCCTTCAAGAAATGAGATCAAGTATAGTTTTTAGGTTCTGGTGAGCATGGTGGCTCATCAGATGGACAAAGATAAAGTGTCAATGGAGGAGGTTAAGATACAAAACTAGGCCATGATCCATTACTTGCAAAATTTACTGAGTGAGCCTAAAGTAGTGTTTCCAACTACCAGCATGGCCCTGATTCCACCCATTTCCTCTTGGGATACACTTGATTTTGGCTTTGGTAAATATTTAAATACTAGAGGATGGGAGAAAAAAACTGGTAGAAAGACTTGATGGTTTGAGCTAAGGAGGTCATCTATACAACATTGGAATGGCTCGATAATACAATAAATAAATAAGAGGTGTACAAATCCTTATCATTGATTTATGATACTAATATCAAGAGCTAGGAGGAACTTGGGCCCAAAGTAGATGAATTATGTAGTGTGGGAAAGGATACCTTGATTACAAAAAAGGTCATCACCTCATATGATCCTAAACTACCCAAAGAATGTAACCTAGCCATAAAACATAAGTTAACAATGCTTAAGAATGGCACCTTTGATATAAAAGGGGAAGAATAGTCTCTCAAGATTGCTTGGGATGGAAATTGATGCCATCTTGAGGGGAATGGTGAAGCTTGATGGTACAACCAACATGACAAAGGAATTGATAGAAGATTCCCTGAAGAGCCTTGTTGATGCACCCCATAAAAGCTTCAATAGCCAAAAAATAAGGGAGCTAGTGCTACTTGAAAAATCTTATGACCAATTGAGAGCATTGGTTGAGAAGAAGCAAAAAGTACTCCATAGGACTACCAACTGGTTAGAAGAATATGATGTCAAATTCAAATACTAGGTGGGCCCATACAGGAAAGTTGCCAATAGGATCGAGAAGTTCATTGCATAAAAGAATAGGCTAGCATAAGGCTCAATCATCAATGTTGGTTCCACAATATGACAAAATCATTTTTGTTTCTTCTTGGCTGATGTAAATATTATTTATCCTCCCACTTCCTCTTCTTTATTTTTATCTTAATCATTATAATTCACCTATTAGTGGCACGTCCCTCATAGGAATATTCTTTATTATTTAAAGAAAGGGACATTTTGGATTGGTTACGCAAGTAGACAAAGGTTTGTTTTATCCCTTGCTAGAGTGTGATTTACATGGCATATGGAGATCATCCCACTAGGGTGAGATATCAAACATGTCACTTTCATCAGAGCATATGCATTATCCCAAAAATCATTTTTGTTATAACTGATAAGCTTCAGGCCCATGAATGAATTTTTCTAGCTAGAGAATCTCATTGGGATATGCCACGTATTGATTTGAAAATTATATAAGGAGATTTGTTCTTTTACAAAGGTTAGTCAATCAAAAAAAATTCAGCAAAGAGATATCACTCTGGAGAAGTTCTTCCTGTGTAATCACTTTGGCTTCAAATTGGTTTATTATGTAAAACCATTGACAAGCTTTGAGATCACATTGAGATGTTCCCTTAAATGATGACTTACATAGTGTACATGTTTTAGAATTTCCACTACATGCTATATGTATGTGAGATTTAGATGGATAATGGCATATAATTGTTTTTTGTTGCTCTGTCTTATTGTTGAAATCTAATGTGATATTTTGAGTTCTTAATATATCAGTTCTCTTGTGCTTTCCTTTTATGGTAGTCATCTAGGAAATGTGTTGAGATTATAAAATCCTTTTAGTAATAATATTTGGAATGAAGTACTAGTAGTCTTTTTAGGGGTAGTCCCAGGCTCATAAATTTAGTGAGAAAGAGCTCTTGAATGATTACTTGTAGCTTTACTTTTGATTCTTTCAAGGAACTGCAAATTATTATTTCATTCCATTTGTTTTGAAGATTCTAAAATGTTTGTTTATGGAAGTAACATGATAGTGCAGTGAATTTATCCTCTCTCATTTAGCACCCATCTATATCTTTGTTTAAATAAACCCACCTTGTCTTACCCTATGCTTAACACACCATTTGAATATCATAAATGTTACTTGCATCACAAATACTGAGATCTTGCATATTTTGAATGTATGCAATTTTGTGCTCAAAATATTAAAGCTATAGTTTATTATCTAATTTTTGTTGTTGAATATTTCATAAAATGAAGATTATATCTATCCTTTCATCTATCTCTAGTAGCTTGTGTATGAATTAAAGCATTGTGTATGTCATGTGACAACCCTTATGGGTGAAGTGTATAAACTTGGTTATGCTTTGGTCATATTCCCCTTATGTGCTAAGAATCCTCATGGAGATTGAAGTGTGAAATCCCTCCATGTGAGAAAGCTACCCCATAGTTTCTCTCACCTTGGTTTAGGAAATACCAAAAGTAGCATAGAATTAACCATACCCTTTGTAGGTGTCTCTCAATCGTTATCTATGTTTAGTTCTTTGTTGATGCTAAACCCTTCCATAGGTATAATGACATATTAACAGGTTTTTCATCTTTGTTTTCCATTTTTTGTAAGTGTGCAAAGATGAGCATATGAGGTGTAAAATTGGGAACTAACATACCCCTCCTAGCACATGCAATGGTTTTTGAGAGGCCTATAGGTACCCTTCAAATTAATATTGTCCATAAAGACCTTCAAAAATCCCCACAAAACTCTTAAAGCTACAATCTACGCTAAGGTAGTAGGCAATAATAATACTAGGATTAGTCTATTTATGAGGGTGTAGATATCATAAATGACCTCCTAGATATAGAAGCTGACTGTTGGTTTCACACATGACACTCATAGTGGGTTATAGTGGAATGACTATGAAGTGGAGGGGCATAATAAGAATAATTATCGATAAATAAATGTTTGCATCCTACTTCTCATTTGTGAAGTTTGTCATGGGTTGTATGACTCTCTAAACTATCCTATATTATAATGCACTAGTCAAGTAAACACTACCATTTAATATAGGATGTACGATGGCTGTATGAACTCCATAATAGACTATTAGGTTATTGATGAGATGTGATAAAATATGGAAAGAGGTGCACAGTAGGTGACAACATTAGTTGGTGGTCAGGTGGGTCAAGGAAATGATGGATATATCCATCATAATATGAGTTTTAGAAACTAGTAAGGTGTACATGAGTGAGGAGGAGGACAAGGTAGAGGAATATTCCCATGATGATTGTGTTACAAGTGTTGATCAACTAAGAATTGTTAGTGTGATATACCTATGTACCCAACATGTGGGTATTGTCGAGGACCACATATAGTCGAGGAATGCCCAATCTTGTAGAAAAAGCTGACTCAAGGTTAGCCTGACAAGGATGCCACAATGGTTAGGTACAACACCAAAGAATAAAGGTGGGTTCCCAAGCCACAACAAACTCACAAGGAGCTTCCTAAAGTATAAGCCATAACCCAAAATGGATTCACCACTTATCCAACCATTATGCTTACACATTGATTACATATTATGACTTGAGCCAAAATTTTCACCCTACCCTGACCCTATATGGTAGAAATATGTTCTAAAACAAGCCATAAACATGATACAAAATTTTTAGGGTGAACTCTAGTTGACCAAAGATCTAGAGGCATAGGCCACTACTTCATGAAAAATATAAAACACCTAGGAGTCTAAAGTATAGGAGCTGACCGAGATCTTGTACCTACTACAAATTGAAGGGATGTTGCCCCTGATGAAAGATTTGTTATTGAAGCATACAAGGAAGAAACTCAAAGAAAAGGCTATGCCTCAAATGATTGAAGTTATTACATCACATATGAAGTGGGCACTTAAAGTAAGGCATACTCAGAATGTAGAGTATGACCAAGATTTATTGATAGATTTCACCATTAATGGATGGTTGGTATGTGAAGTACTTATAGACATAGGCATAGAGGTCAATATTTTGACCAAAACTACCTAGGAAAAGATGGGGAAGCCACCTTGAGTCCCTCACCTCAAATGATGTTTATGGCTAATAAAACTTGAGCACAACCTATGGGGATCTTAAAGGGTGCCATTATAGATATCATGGGTGCTGAGTTCCAAGCTGACTTTGAGGTCATCGAGCTGGTAGAATAGGAGAACTATCTAGCATTCTTAGGTAGGCCATGGTATTACATGAATAATGGACACATGCACTTTAAAAAATGATACATGACTTTTGAAAATGGAAAAGAGAGGGTGGTGATCCCCCTATCAATTGACCAAGGGCCCCCATATGTGGAAAGTGTTGATCTCGAGGATGAGATCAACCATATTTACAACATCATGATGTAGGGCATTGAGAAGCTCAACCCTAGTAACCAAAGCATTCTCAAATGAGAGGATGGATAATCAGTGTATGATATAATTAACATATCCTAAGAAAGATGGGTAGAATAGTTTTATGAGGTCATTTGTTGAAGGTGCTTCTTAGTGCACATAGTCGAGCCAAGGCCAACCAAAATAGGGTTGGTTAGGATTGAGTGTAATTAGAAGAGATAGGTTCCCCATGCTAGAAAGGCAAAAAACTGGTGTTATAGCTAAGTAAAGGGAAGCTTTCAATGCTCTCAAAGTATGAAGGAAGCCATCCTATAAAGAGGTATGTCATTGACATTGAATCTTGAATCCCCAAAGAAATAGATGGGATGGGCACACTAGTACTTACCTTAAAGTGTAATATTTCTCGCTAGTGGGTAGTGTAAAAACCTGATTTACCAACATGGAAATATGTAAAGGCATCAATATGCATTAGGTTGTTCAAGAGTAATGATGATGTTGATATACCCACTTACTCAGGTGATTCTAACCCAATCACACATGTGAAGTTGTGTGAATAAACTTGGACCATCTATGGTGAGAATGTGCCAAAAGGCTTATAGGTATAAACCTTCTACAAGACTTTAAAAACATGGGTGTAATCATGGTACATTGTTAATGAGATGCACTATGTGATAGGAAATTAGGAGATACTCAAGGAGAGGTTCGTACACACCTTCTCCTTTTCTTCATATAAGTTAGAG
Source organism: Torreya grandis (assembly GCA_037957365.1). Classification (NCBI taxonomy): domain Eukaryota; kingdom Viridiplantae; phylum Streptophyta; class Pinopsida; order Cupressales; family Taxaceae; genus Torreya; species Torreya grandis. The sequence continues at coordinate 1,540,434 of JARHVA010002107.1, read as the reverse complement.
CTGCTAGAGCCACTATAAGTTATTTGCAGGGTAATGTTTGAGGACACTACCATCATAGAAGAGTTCCTTAAAGACATGTTTAGGGAGAAAGGATTAGTGCTCCCAAGATTATTTGAAGAGATGATGCTTCATAGTGACTCTAGTGAGGAAGATGATGAGACCTAGAAAGAGCATAATTGGAAGGCTCTAATAGGTAGACAAATATTTGTGTGGATTGTGGATGCTAGTGCTCTAGATGAAGAAGATCTGATGCATATATGAATTTAAATAACTAAGGGGATAAGTAAAGTTGAATACTCTCATTAGAAGAGGAATGAACCCTATTATGTGCCACTAAAGACCACTAAAGTAGATATCAATATAGAAAATAAACTAAAGATTGCCACTATAAGCACTTACTAGTCTAAGGTAGAGATAGTGTGAATCATAAACCTCCTAAAATAATTTTAATACTTATTCCCATGCAACTATCAAGACATGAAGGGAACCCACCCTTTGTAAAAATGAGAATTAAGTTGGTGGATGGTGTGAGGCCATTCAAGAAGTTCTCATATCAAATGAATCTCAATCTTTTCTCCAAGGTAAAAATGGAGATTAATGGTATACTAGCTAATATCATCATCTACCTTGTACAAATAGTTGAATGGGTGAGCCTGATGGTCATCAACATTAAGAAGGATGAGTACATACAAATATACATTGACTACATGCTCTTGAATGTTTCCTGTGTTAATGACCCATTCCCTACCCCATTCATTAATGAGGTTTTAGATGGAGTTGTAGGCAAAAAAATCTATACTTTCATTAATGGTTTCTTAGGCTACCATCAGGTGTAGATCAAGGAGGAGGATAAGCCCAAAACAACCTTTACGACTGAATGGGGTTATTTCACTTACAATGTGCTACCCTTTGGACTCAAAAATGTGCCATCCATATTCTCTAGGGTATTGATCAATACTTTTAAGGACTTTATCCTTAAGTTTCTCCAAGTTTATCCTAATGATTGGACTATGTATGGTCTTGTGAAATACCACTATGATAATATATGCCTTATGTTTGAAAGGTGAAGGCAGCTCTAGATATAATTAAACCTATATAAGTGCTTATTTTTAACCCTCTTTGGAACATTGATCAGGCACATCATCTATAAAGATAATTTTCTTATTGATCTTGTGAAGATAACCATCATAATTTAGCTCTAAACAAATTCAACATAGAAAGATATATGCACCTTTCTAAGCCATTATGGATGCTACAATAAATTTTTATGGAGCTATGAAAATATTATAGTACCTCTAGAGGAGCTCTTGTGTAAATATGACTCATTCTATTAGGGTGAGGTGTAAGAGGATGCTTTTGAAACATTGAAGTTGAAGTTGGCTAGCATGCTAATTTTACAATTTCTAGACTAGATTATTCCTTTCCATGTCCATGTCAATGATTAGGCTATGTTATTGTCTCTATATTGGTGCAACTAGGCAAGGGAAAGATGGACCACCCCATCTCCTTCACAAGTAGGAAATTGATGCAAGTAGAGAAAAATTAAACCACCACTGAGTGTAAAATACTAGAAATGGTCTATGCCTTATAAAAATTTAGGCAATATCTATTGGCAACCCTATTCATCTTTTTCACTGATCACAAGGTTCTCAAATACCTTGTGAATAAGCCTATTTTACATGGGAACATATGCAAATGGATTGTTATATTCTAAGAATTCTAGTTCTCAGTTATTGTTAAACCTAGAAAGTAGAACTTGGGGCCAGAACATTTATCTTGCATCAATTCTAGTGATGTAGTGGTGCTGATTAAGGATGACATACTAGACATGTAGCTCTATAGAGTCTAGTGCATCACTGAATATTTAGCAGAGATTGTTGCTTTCCTAATGTCTAGGTTTTCACCCTAGACCTTGTCAACTAAGGAAAAGAAAAATCTTGTGGTTCATGTTTCCCCCTTCCATCTCATTAATGGAAATTTGTAAAAACTATGTTGAGATGAAGTTCTATGCTGGTGTGCTATATAACATGAAAGGGACTTCATCTTATAGGAAGTATATGATGGAATCATATGAGGCCATTGTGTTGGAGATGCAATGATGTGAAATGTATTGTAGTCAGGCTTGTGGTAGCCAAGTCTATTCCAAGATGCAAAGGAGTATGCCAAGGCATATGAATATACCAGTGCACTAGAAAGCCTAACCACCAAGATGAGATGCCTCTTATCCCCATTCTTTCCTAGATTCCATTTGAAAAATGAGCTATTGACTTCTTTGGGCCAATAACTCCCATAACACATCACATAAGTGCAAGATATATTTTAGTGGCCACTAACTATTTCACTAAGTGGGCCAAATCCATGCTAACCAAAGACTACATAGATGTAATAGCCACAAAATTCATATAGGAGAACATCATAAGTTGGTATGGGTGCCCATTAAGTTTAACTAGCACTTGGGGTACCCATTTCATCAATGACATGGTGCACATGATTTTGACTAAATTAATGGTGGTGCACCATAGGACCACCCCTATCATCTATAAGACACTAACATAGCTAAAGTATTTAACAAGATTTTGGGTATGTGCCTAACAAAGATATGTAATTTTGGTCATAAAGATTAGGATGATCATGTTTTAACAGTACTATGGGCATGCCACATGACATATAAGCACCTAAACAAATCTACACCATTTCAACATGTGTTTAGCACTAAATAAATTTTACCCATAGAATTCATGGTTCCCTCCTTATGTATTACATATATTGGTCATTTAGATGACCAAGAATAGTTAAGCATACGGTTAGAAGACTTGGATCACTTAGAGGAAAAGCATGCCCAAGAAAGATGGAGTAAGTAGATTGAGAAGGCACACCAAAAGCATCAGCATGACAAGCATATCAAGCATAAGGAGCTAACTAATGGGGCATTGGTGTTTCTCTATGATTCCAAATATTTTAAGCACCTAGGCAAATTGTAAATCTAATGGATGCCCCCTACATCATCTACCACATATTGGAAACAAGTGCATGGAAGTTGCACACATTGTTCAACAAAATACTCCCTAGGAATTTCAATGGCAACTAACTAAAGCCATATAGGTAGTAGGATGGTGATTTCACCATAAAAACTCTAACTTCTTGCTCACTAGTTAGTTTGAGTTGAGTTTACCAAGATAAAGTTTAGCATAATCCAAACCATTATTTTATTTTTATTTCTTTTCTTATATAGTGTATAGAGGTAGTGAGCGACACATGATGGAAAAAAAACTTATATGTTACTACTTCATGTATAATTTTAATTAGGCGAGTCAAGAACTTTTGCCTTCTCAATGCATGAGGCTAGACATCTAAGTGTTGGGCACGTGAAGCTTATCAAGAACAAGCAGCAACAACAAAAGATACATGTGTATAAGATGAATAGTGTAGGGCACTTGGAGGCCCAAGAATGAACTACTTTGGCATTAATTTTGTGCCAAATTTAAAATAAGGTGCTTTAATTGATCCTACATTAGCGACCCAAGAAGGAAATAAGTGAAGATGCTTAACATGGTTGAGCATAAGGAGAAAAGTGAAGATGCACCATCTAATAGTGTGTAAGAGAATCCAAAGAGAAATACAGTGCTAAAGGGATAGTGAAAGGGATTTTTATAGGGTATGATGGGCCAAGGCAAGATGATATGCAAGAAATTGACCAAGGTAGAGAAGCGTGCTTGAAATAGAAGTGTAACTAGAGGAAAAAGTGGAACTAAGGAGGCTAAATCACATGCATATGAGGTACTACATGCAATTTTCCATAAGGAATGCAAAGGTCATGGCAAGTATACAAGCATAGAAGGAAATTGTCTAAAGACAACTGACATCCACTTAAAAATTAATAGGAAGTGACCGTTTGAACCACATGTCACTTCACCAAAAAAGTCATTGGGAGCATTCAATGAGGTAGTGATGATGGAATAAAGATACATATTTAATGCATAAAAGACAATAAATTTTTGATGATTTTGAAGATTTTCACATTTTCCAAGAAATTAAGGTGCTTATGTGATTAAGCCTACATTAATGGTGGTAGATGAGAATGAAGGGTATAAAATAGCAAGTGGTAGACTTGCTTAAGTTAGAAAGTTTAAACTAACTCAAACTTAGAGAAAACCTAAGAAAGAACTAGAGAGATAAAGAGAAAGAAACCTATCACAGTGAAAACTTGATCAATTCAAGCACCTAGAGTGAATGGTAGGACATTGAGAAATATTATGTTCACATTAAGGCCAAGTTGAAAGGTTAGAGAGAGAGATTTGTGTATAAAATTGAGTTGGAACAAGTAACTATCACCCAAGATAACTTTAATGGATAACATAGCTTAGATTTGAAGGTACAATTATAGATCCCACAACTACAAAAGTATCAACCATGATTCAAGGTTTGGTAAGCCACACTTACTAAAGTTTAACACAAGTAGATTTAGGATGGTGAAAAAAATTAGAAATATCCATGTAGGCATAGTAGGAACACAAGTAGGTGAAGATTGTATAGGAGATGATGGCTGCCAAGACCAAGTCATAGCCAATCAAAGTAGTTAACATCACCAAGGCAGACATCGAGGTGATAATGAAGATGTCATACTAGTTTATGTAGTTTTAGTCAGAGGTTCAGGTGGGGTAAATTTGGTGCTCATTTATGCAAAGTTGCCAACTCAAAGAATACAACCAATAGACATCAAACCACTCGTAAGACTTGGTGTAGGACTGTATGATGGACATAAGCCATAAAATGTTGTAAAGTAATGCCATATTCAACGTCTCAATTCAAGACAAGTTAAAATCTTCCAATGAAACTCAGTTATATGTGTTATCATTGTTTAAAAAGCTAAAGGACCTCATCCAATTCCTACTCTTGTGCATCCATCAAGATCACATCTTTTTTGCAAGCTGGTGTATGAAGATTTTAGCTCAATTAAGCAAGAAGATAACTAGGCTCCTAGATGTTAGAAAGGACATCCATCAAGTAATGGATGATGATGAAGAGATGGAATACATTATAAATCTCCTCAAGTACTTCAAGGGGGGTTTCACATTTCCCATCAAGTGTGAGGACCCTAACATGAGGGTGGTAACACACCTCATGAGTTTCAAATTATGCCTAGGTGGTTAATGGACTGATGTTTCAAAGGTGTACTTCTACATCACCTATCACATGGCATTAGGAGTACAATTCAACATTGTAAATTTCATCATAGAGGAGTTGGTGAAAAATGGACTAGAATGCCATAGTGCCAAGAGCACCTTCAGGTGGGGATCCATCCTCATATTAATTATTATGGAGGAAATTGGGATCCTAGATGGGATTAAGGATAATATGTGGGAGTTCCCAAAAACCATGAATATTTTGTGTAAAATTACAAAGACTACACTTTCCCCACCACTTTTAGCCCCAAGTATAAGACATGTGTAATGCATATGTGAAAAAAGTATATAGAATCCTTTGGACTAGAGTGCTGTATTCCTAGGGGCTCCCCTAGAGTATGTTTGATAAGACATCTTTTGCCATATTATAACACTATTACATAGTATGCTTGGTATTGAGAGATAGGAATAGGTCAAGATGGTTAAAGCTCCCCTTTACCTTCTCAATAGGGTACTTCAAGGATGAACTATACTAGATCCCTAATGCATAATAGATGAACATATTAGTGAAGGAACTGGATGTAAAAAGGTATAGGTTGAGGCATTGATTTCCTTGTGTAAATGGAAAATTTACTAAAGATGAAGAAGATACCTTAGATTACACATAAATCAATACCATCTAAGAGGCCACCATCCTTATATTTATACATAGACTATAATATGAGATGAAGCCATAAAATAAGGATTCTAACACTAAATAGAGTGTTAAATAGAAAGAAGAACCCCTAGTCTAGATCAGGGATAAAAGAACTCTAGCGCTAGTAAAAAAGAAGTCTTCACATAAGAAGAGGGGGGAGACTTTGGAGGAAATAGAAGAGAAACTAAGGTTGAAGATTGATTTTGATGGAGAAGCATTTCCTTCAACCTTTACATATAAGCATGTGTGATTCATGCCTAATACTTCCCCTAGTGTAGGGAAAAAGAAGAAAAGGAAGGCTCCTCCTATGGCACAAAGGATATTCCTATCCAAGGAAGAGGAGGAAGAGGAGTTGGAAGAAGAAGAGAGTGGGATGGGAACTTACATCATACTCAAGGATGAAGAGTCCTAATCAAGTAAATAGACCCCCTCCCCACCACCTTAGACTAAGTTGGAGAAGTGAAGGAGAATATGAAAGAAACTCAACTTTAGTGAAGCCTAAATGCAGAGGGAACAAGAACTAGAGGAGGAAAAAGGAGACATGACAAAGGTTGGGATATTGAAATAGGTCACTGAGATGGTGAAGATTTAAAAATGAAGGAAAGAGGAAGAACACAAGGTGCAGATGGGATAAAGAAGTAAAGAAGGAAAAATGAGGAAAGAGCTCAAGGAAGTAACACATTTAGGCATGTCGATAGAAGAATAATTGAATTTTAAGTGGGTGGACATGGTAATGGACCAATAACACATCAATGGAGTGCTAAAGTTGCACTAGAGGAAGAGAGGACATGAGGGCCAAAGGCATGTCCCAAGCAGAGATTGATCAAATAGAGGCCAAGGAGATAGAGGCTAGATAAAAGAAATGTAGGGTACAAATTGTGTAAAGGAAGGCTAAAAAGTAAAAATACAAGAGAGAAGAATTAGAGGAAAAGGCCAAAGAGGAAAGGATCATGAAAAGGGAAAAGGAGGAAAAGGTGGCCTAGAAAGAAAGGGTCAAGATGGTAAAGGAGAGAGAGGAGAAGAAGGTTATCATTATTACAAAACCTAAGAGGGAAGAGGTATTAAAAAAGGCACATATCACCTCCACTAGAATGGTAGATGAAGTTACATAGCAGGCATGCCTAAGTCTAGAAGGGGTGATTAGAAATAAAGAAGGTGATACTAGCACCTTGAAAAAACAAATAGAGGAGATAGAGGCCCTATTAGGGAAAGAAGAGAAGAAGGCTGGTGTAATAAAAGCTAGCACCAAAGAGCTACTACAAAAGGAAATGAACAAGAGGGAAAAGTCCATAGAAGAACCCATAAAAAAATAAATGACAATGGATCTAGAACTAAAGATATAGAAGAAATGGACAAGGGGGAGAATTTTAATTAAGAATCCCAAGAAGGAGAAAAAGAAGGCAATAACACATGCACTAGTGCTAGTGAAGAAGAAGAGCTAAGTGTGGAAGAGGAATATGAGACAAAAATAGGGAAACATGTAGTAAGAGTTTGAAAAGGATGAAGAATTATATATGATGGATTGCATGTCACTAAAGACTACCATAACCTTAATGCACCACTTGGTTTCTTGGGTGATAAATTACTATATGAATAAGCCCAAGTTTGAGGTTCTGATAAGACCAATTTGGAGTGCCAAGAAGTTGAAAGAAGGGCATGACTGCTAACTCATCAATCTTCAAGACATGAAGCCCATGTGCTTAGTTTAACAACCTGATAAAGATGGCATCCTCAGTATCACACAAAAACATCATCAATGATGTCCATGTAAATAACTAGAAGAAGATAGTGTAAGAGACTAAAAAGGAGCTTGAGGAAATAAATATCAAACTTAAATAGCTAGTCAAGCACATAGAAGAGGTAAAGACATCCCTTTTGGATGATGTGGATACCTCAAGAATGAAGGAAGTTGACCAAGTATATGTGCTTGTTGAATAGATGCTCCTTAGGATGAGGTTGGTGCTTGAATAACAAGAAGACCCCTACAAAGCCATAAGGAAAGAGTTAAACAAAAATATGGATGTGGTTGAAGACCTCTTCACCAATCTAGAAGAGGGTGTAGAGGAAGAAAATGTTATATTTTTCAACTTCACGACCTAAGCAACAATCATTGATGCATTCCTTAAAAAGGAAAAGGAAGATAAATATGCTTTGTTCCAACACTCCTTCTCAATGAGAAAAATTGAGTGCATACAAGTAATGGAAAAGGTCAACACTCTAAGTCACCAACTAAACACCCAGGAGAAAGACTTAGAGGTTCTCTTTCATGTCTTCCAAACTAAATCCAGTGAGCAGGGAGATATCTTAGATGGTAGGGTAAGAAAAGTAAGAGAAAGGCTTGAGGCCTTCAAGAAAGAACTAGAAAGCATGGACATGGACATGCTTTCCCTCGAGGCTACCTCAACTAAAGCAAATAGAGCCATTAAATAAATCAAAGGAATTATACAAGGTTTTAAGAAATTCAAGGTAGAATAAGAGCAAGGTGTGCATGAGTTTGTACACAAAATGTGCTAAATGACTAGTCTAGGGTAGACTAGGAATTTTGTATGGGGTAATGTTGGGCCCCCATTTATACCAACTACGTGGATCATGCTAACTCAAGCTATCTTAGCATGAGTTAATATTTGGTTTGATTTCTCCCTTTTTATACCTTTTGGTGCCAACTAAAGGAATCCCCAAGGATCCCATGCCAATTGGTAGGTAGTTACATGGTCCTGACCTTCAAAGGACATCCCTACAAGAAATTTTACATGGTGAATCAATAATCATGGGTGTTAGAAGATTGGATCAAGTTAGATAGATACCCCCCAATAACAACTCAGCATACAACATGTGCTAGACGAACCTAGGTATCATAGTGGAGCTGGTAGATTAACAACCCCCGATGATAGGTCATCACTTGGCACATGCCCATCCAAATTAGAAAGGAGATGCCCAATCACCTATATAATAAGGCTTGAATTTGAATAAGGATAGGAAACTAATATAGCGAAGCTCTACTAAAACAAAGAGCCAACATTGGCATTATAAAATCTACATGAAATAGATTACGTATTCAAAATGTATATCCTAAGATTGCTTGTGAGCCATTAGGAATGATTAGTGTTTAGGATGAGAATATTCTCTAATTTTATTTCTTAAAATATGTATGACTAAACTGTGAATCAATGATGAGTTCTATTGAAACAATGGAGTGTTGGTTGTTGCATTATAGTCTTCACTATAATATGTTTGTGACTTAGTTTTATATATGCAATGTTGTGAATATATTATTTTATAAAGGTTTATCCCTGGTAAATAATGACATCCTTGTGATATATAGTGACTTTGGCCTACCTAAAAATTAGACCAAGTTTTGGAACTTAGACACGTTGAGACTCTAAGATCCATGCCTAGAGTGTTGCCTTGAAGGATGAGCCCTTGAAACTAACCATTCCTATGACCTAACTAAGAAACTGAATGATCCTTACTCACCATCCCCATAACTTGCATCATTAAGAGATATGTCTATCACATATGTACATATTTTATAGGACTTTTTCCCTTGAAAAGGTTCATGCCTATTGAAATTCTCCAAACTAGTCGAGCACTGGTAGACCACTTGAACCCATTTTTCCAATGATTAAACCCCATTGAAACCCAAGTTGTGCCATGCATCAAGTAGCCCATTGTTGGTCCATTCCTTTTGCTATTGTGCTTCAAGTGAGAGCACAAGGCATGTACCTTATGTGAAACTGATGCCAATGTAATAATGTGTTAAATGTTGTGCATTAGACACTATTATGCTCATGCCTAACTACATCTATTTTATAACTAACTTGGCTTGATAACAAAGCACATCAGTAAGCACAAAAGCTAATCTAGAAAGCTTTTCTACATGTGACATATGATGATTCATAATATGATCAATAATGACATGATCATGTAGGAGATCACCATGAGCATGATAGGATAGTTGTCACCCAAATTTTTTTGATGTTAGGGTTGACATTTGGCTTGTGAGGCCAACAAGTCAACAACTACCACTTGGTTTTATAAATTAGATCAATATTTTTATCTCCATAAAACTACCATATCTTAAATTTATTTTATGGATCTGTTCAATTTACAACATGAAGCTATTTAGTGGTATCAATTTTTAGAAAACACATGCCACTCTTATGTTGGATGAGTTTGGTAAATACTTACTAATTTAATTTTCCCCATTGCGTATGTGGGATTCACTTGAACACTAAATAAATTATGCAAAACTCACTTTATCTATGATTACTAGAATGAGTTCAAACAAATGTAATCAAACAAAGAGCCTAAATGAGGAGTATTTCAAAATTTGATTCATCAATAGATTGAAATACAACATTCATGTAGAGGTCAAGATGTCAAAACCCATTGATTTGATGCAAACAATAATTTTATCTAAACTATCTAAAGAAATAATTCAACCCAACACCATCCATATAAATCACCATCAACAAGAAACACTCAGTCATTTCTATCCATAACAATTTTAGGCACTCAAGCACCTCAAATTAAGTGTCTGGTGTAGGAAGAGATGGCCTGTCATTGAGGAAAGATACTAGGCTATAATTTTGATGAAAATTATGGGATAAACCATAAATATGTCTAAAAATAAATATACATCCTATACATTGAGGTGCCTTCCATTCCTGACATACCAAATGATTCTAAAGATCGATTAGACAAGGAACAACCAAAATATAAATGTTCAAGTGAAGAATCTTACCCAAAAAATTTAACTATGTATTTTATAAGGGATCAAAACTCTTTAAAATATTAAGGTATTCAGGTACTTCAAATGGCATCACCTAGAAACCCTCATTGACTCTATAAGCACTCACAACTTTAGTGAACCTTGTGTGGCCAAGTAGAAAGCTACCTATGTATATCCATGTAACAATTTTGAGGTGATATTAGCTAATGAAGGAACATTAGATTATAAAATAAATTTATGGAATGAAAAATTTTTAATTGGTGATTACCATCTCAAATATTACATGTTTACCTTTTCATTAGGTAGTTATGCAATGAACTTGGGGTCTTAGTGGCTTTGCTCATTGAGATCCTATATGTGGGACTTATATGGATTATGTATGAGATTCACAATAATAGGGTAATGATACACTCTAATATGAATTACAACAAGACCCACTCAAATTATTAGTTCTCACTAGATGGCTAAGCTAGTAGAAAGGTGTTCTTTAGGGGCAATGTCTCATTTTTGTGCAATATAAATGGCAAAGATAGAGACACTAGTAGGATGAGTAGAATTAAATTTGATTTTACATAATCACTCAATTATTTTTAAAATCATAATGACTACCTCCACAATTCTTGCATGATCACACAATACCACTTGTATTAATTATTCAACTGCAAAACATTCATCCATATTAATTGATCTAGTTCTGGTTAAGGGTCTCAATTAAGAGATGCCTTAACACACATAGAATTTGAATTGACACAATATAATAAGCACATAAATTTAGTAATCATTATCTCTCAAATATATAATTAATTTAAATAATAAGAACACTCTAAACACACATAATGACAACAACACATTAATATCAAATGAGATGTGTTATAACATTAGAGCCTTAAATATTTGCTTACTAACTCACAATATTTTCAAAATCAGATATATCATATAATAGTCATTAATATCTCTCGTTAATCTGAAAATCATAAGTATCTCAATAGTAATTCCATTTTACATGAGTATAGGGGCATACTTATAAATTTTTAATACCCACATACTTGCATTAAGTGCTTAACAACCCATTAAAAATATTAAATTATTTGACACAATATTGATTACAGTAAATTTTAAATAAACATAGTACATGGTAACATAAATTGGTGCACTATAACACATCACATGAAACATATTATCCTCTCTTGTTATTCTAATGCAACCTACCCAATAAAAAATGGTTAGATTGATGAGATTTAGACCCCTTTTCCATCTGATATATTACTAGGATCATTGAATGTATCCATAAGCTATGTGGTTCAATTAATGGGTAAAAAAACCTTAAATTAACATGATGTCTTATTTCAACCCTCATATTTTTCATGAATTTCACTGTGCTTTATTTCAAGGTTCCCAAATGCTTTAAAAAGTGTGTTAATGATATGCCAACTCTAAAATATATAAATTAACTATACTTATGTTATACCTCCTTTTGATGTTAAAAACATACTCTATTATTACTAAAATTCAACACAATAATTTTATGGTGAATATCAAGCTCCTTCAATACCTTTAGGTAAAAAACCAACTCTTTTTATTCTATATATAAGAACTAGACTATGTGGTGACACTAGCAAACAATCTGATGCTTTATAAGATACCACAAATTTTTAAAAAGAATTCACTGATCCCAACACTATTCTACCTAATAAAATTCATAAAAAACCCACTTACACAAATCATCAAAAAATTATTCAAACTAAGACAACATTTTCACAAATCAAAATAATTACAAAAAGTTACAAACAAAATCTCGTGCTTAATAAAAAATTTGCATAAAACTAGACTTAGATAAATTTCCTAATCTAACATATTTTTTGGTGATGTAGGATCACATGTAAACCTAGATTATCCTACATAATACACCCTCAAAAACAAAAAAAAAACATAAGATCCTTCTTATTTTATTTCTATGGATGATTTCCCATACTTTTCAGCTTATAATTCACTTATCCATGTCACATATTCAATGTCTTTTCCCTTCATATTAATCAAATGTTATTCATATTCATTATCATGCATCCTTTAGATCACTCTTGAATCAATTACATATTATTACTCTTCATGCTTCATTTATTTCATTTTACTCTCCAACCTATCTTTAAATAATTTTAATATGTGCTTATACTAATATGCCTTCATATTATGGATAAAAATTTGTGATTCCATGGTGTCAAGGGCAAACCTATCCCACACCAAATAATATATAATTCATGAAATTTAAATAATTCTTTGGGGTCTTCCCTCACATTTCATATGGTTTTTTAAAGGGAATTATCAAAATTTTTGCTTATAAATACATATCAAAGGTCATTCATTAGAGAAGAATTATCTCAAAATATTGAAGGCACTTGTGAGCTAGGAATTTATCTCAAGAGAGGATGGTTAGTATCATGTTAGTTTCAAAATGAAAACAAAATGAAAGAAATAAACACACTAACTAGCATAACATATCTAGGCCTAGACACTAGGGAGAGCTTAATTAACAAATATGAATAAAACACACAACTAAAATATAAAAGAAAAATTCTTTTACCTTCCTTGGATGCTCCAAAATGCTTATTGTAGTGGCTTTCTCAGTTTGTGCTCATGAAGTCTTCATCAAAGGAGGATTGGCTATCTCCTCTTCTCCTTAGAACCTTGTGGCTTTGGATTGGCTTGGCTCAATATTTTGGCATCATAACTTTGGCATGTGAGAGCTCTTGGAATCAATTTGACATGGTAACTTTGCACAAATTAAGCTTATAAATAATGTTCATGGCCTCTCTATTTATAGACTTTTGCAAATGGATAGAATCAACTTGAACCATCCATCTCAAGATTGAGATGTGTGGCTAAGGATTAATCCAATTATGTAATTAAAATCCATAAATAGGCTCATCAATATTTGGGATAAAGGAGAAATTAAGATGCATGGAGGGTATTGATGAGGCATGGGAAGCATGAATCATGATATTGGTGGCATTTATGGGCTAGGGATGTCTTCCCAAGAAATGAGGTCACCTGATGATGAAGATATTCAATATTCATTTCTAAAAATAATTATTCAACAAGTTTCCATGGAATTATTAATTAGGCTCTAATTTGGTTTAATTATCTCTTAAGCATGATTAAGCACTTTGTGCACAAATTACTCAAATTGATCAAAATACCTTGTTATTATCTCAAAATTTGATTGGATTAGAATGCAATGTTAGATGTGTTGGATCTATTATCCAATTTAATATGTTACCAAAAGCAAATAATAAAGGTGCATGTATTGTGTAAGAGATTTGATAGGAAATAATAATCCAGAGCACCCAAGTGTAAAATTGGCATTTTGACTCAAAATGATCTGGCAAAAGTTAGTTAACCCATTAATTACATTCCCCATTAATGATACTATAGTCAAAATCAGCACTTGAATATGTTAGATTCAAAGCTTGTCATATATTTTAGTGTTTGTAAGCCAGATTGTGCACTTTGGTGGAAATTGGTCAAAAGCCTAGTTGGAGGTCATTGGTGGCCAGATTTAGGTGTCTATAGTTTTCCCCTATTTGGGAAGGTGTTGCAAGCTATAAACACAATAATGTCTTCTCAAATAATGAGAGATGGCTTATATGCCAAAAATAAGATGATGGTTAAAGAACAAAGCTCTAAATGGTTTTGGGAAGCCTAGGATGATGCCCCCTCAAGGGAGTGGCTATCACATTTGTTGATGGATGGTCCCTAAAAAATAAACAAGAAGATAGGTGGAATTAACCTATGGTTGAGATTAATCCAAATGAAAAAATGCTTGCATACATTGATCTAAAAAGGATATTCATTTACACAAAGGTAGTTATAATCAAGTTTAAAAGTCAAAATAATGATTTACCCATAGGTGGTTATAATCATTAAGAGGACCTAGATTGGCTAAAGATGATTGTGCCCCAGTTAGGGCTGATTAGCAAGCATAACTCAAGGATATAACCTGGAATATATATTAAAGATGAATGGGTGTAACATGATGATATAGATGAATAGAAGAATAATATTGATGAGTGTGAATGATTTAGTTGGACTTGCCAATGAGGAGATGCTCATCTTGATTAGCAATGATACAACTAGAATGGTTAAATGGGTTGATATGATCAAGGATGGGATGGGAGGATCCAAGGTACCAAGGAGAAACTTATATGGCTCCATTGATTTTAGACCTTCCTAAAGCTAATTCTTGTTGTAACATGTGATGGTAGGCTTCATGATACAACACCATGAAGACTATCCCAAAATATGCATAAGGATTGACTCCTAATCTAATAAACACTAAAAAAATACCAATGATAAAAACCATGATGATAATATTGACGTATGAAGATGGATAGACTCAAAAAGAATGTGCTTGAGGAATCACCCATGAATGCATATAGACTGAGTCAAGGCAACAGTGCTGAAAGAAAACAAATAGGCAAGAAAATAAAAAAAACAAATATAAAAATAAAAAAACAACCTAAAATAAACAAACAAATAAAAATCCTTAAAACAAAATCCAAAGAAATAATCCTAACAATGATAATTCACCAGTAAGGTGGATCAAGGATAACTGACTATGCTTAGATAAGACAAATGTTTTTAGATTTTTGAAATGTTTACAAATGTTTTTGGATTTTAAGGTATCTTAACTCATTATACAATGACAAGATACCTACTCATAAAATGGTGAGAGTTTTTGGATTAGGTTGCTTACAAAATGGTGAGAGTGTTTGGCTTAGGTTGCTCATAAAATGGTGAGAGCGTATGGAAAGGGAGACTGAGGTGACCTCAACATGAATTGAGTATGACATACATAGTCATGAAATGACTTTAAGTTATAGTAATTCCATCCACATAAAAGGTAAGGAAAAACCAACTAGGTTCCAACAAGTTCTCAAATCTGACAAATGGCTAGTCAAATGAAAATAATGATGGCAAGGTGACGAAATAATGCATGGCAAACAAGTGTTACCCCTAGTTTGCTCATACATGGTTATAACTAGGATACAATGGCATAGGTCAATGATAATAATTTACCCATAGGTATTTATAATTATTAGCCATATTAATTGAAACACTAATTTTCCCATAGGTGATTATAATCAAGCTCAGATAAACAAACTTGATACAAGATGGAAAATGAAAGATATCTTGCTAAATCAATTATAACAATAATTTTATAGACTATCATTTAAACAAAGACTTGATTTATTATTGAAACATGATTGGAATCCCCTCACAAAAATTGTAGGAAGAAACAAAGTAGCCAAAATCAAAATAAGATTGAGTAGGATGACTAAAAATAGGCTTTGGTCTAGTTAGGAGTGGAATGGCTAGATGGCACAATCTTGCTAAGGATAATGATGGTTTAATAAATTGGATAAAATTGTAAGAGGGTTGCCCCCAAGTGATAAGTTTATTAGTTGGGATATGTGATAATAAAAAAAATATATTTAACAATGGCAATGGCATGGCAAAGAGATGGTATGGTACATGTTTTTAGCTTAGGTGTGGTTTTTGATTCTGTTGTTCTTACTAATGGGGAGATGCACATCCTAATCAAAAAATGATAAAATAGAATACTTGATCATGTTAATTGATATCCCACACCTCATTTGAATAACTAATCTATCAATAACTACCTATAGATTTGGATGTTGAGAATGCTTTTATGATTTTCGTTGGTCATTGATTTTGATTCTTTCAAGCATCAAGACAAGGTATCTTTGTAGCCTCTACAAAGGAAGGTGTGTCCATAGATGGTAAACAAGGAATGGAAAATGATAATGGAATGTGAAATGGTGGGGAAACAAATGAAGATCAAGACTTTCAATCACATGTAATGTTGTTGATCCTAGATTTGACATAATTTTGGTTGTGGTGGGGCTGAAGACTTATGAATATTCTCTCAATAAGACCACCAAAGTTTTTTATTGTTTGATCTTAAGAGTAGCTACCATCTGATTAGACTATAGATAGGAAGCTATTTTGATTTGATCTTCATCAAGTAGTGAATATATTTTGTGTTCAGTTATTGATGCCTCAAAGAGGTTTTTACCAATGAAGTTATCTTGATTATCTTGTAGCACCTTCAAGAAGGTTTCACTAAGGAATTTTGACTTTTGAATTTGATTGTCTTCTAGCGCTTTCAAAAAAATTTCACTAGAAGATGATGAGTTTTGACTTTGATTGCCCCTTAGTGCCTCCAAAAATATTTTACTAGGAGAGTGCTCTTATGCTATATGAATGTGGTCTTAGCCTCCTTGCTCTTCCTCAACTACTATGTCACCATGGATGTAGTTCAAAAAAGTTTTATTCTATCGATCGCAATTGACACTTTTGGGAGATTAAATGTCAATGATATGGCTATTTTGGTTTGATGGTAATGACCTATGAAATGGTAATGGAATGGGGAGAGGCTGCATAATCCTCATAAAAGATACTAGGATAACTTGTGTCAAAGTTGAATTACTCATCCTAAAAAATAAATAAAACACACATAAATAAAACAAACAACTAATATTCAAAATAAACCTTCTTTTACCTTCCTTGGATGCTCCAAAATGCTTATTGTAGTGGCTTTCTTGGCTTGTGCTCATGAAGTCTTCATCAAAGGAGGCTTGGCTATCTCATCTTCTCCTTGGCACCTTTAGCTTTGGCTTGGATTGGATAAATATTTTGGAATAATAACTTTGGCATTTGATAGCTCTTGGAATCAATTTGACATGGTAACTTTTCATAAATTCAGCTTAAAATTCAATAGGCAAGGCCTCCTATTTATATATTTTTGAGATTGCTCAGAATCAATCTGAACCATCCATCTTGAGATGAAGATTTTTGGTTGAAGATTAATTAATTTTTTTGGAATTAAATATATAATTATCCTCATCATGACATTGGAAAAAAGGCATTTAAGAGGCATGGAGGGTCATTATGATGCATGGGAGACCCATAATCCTAATATTTGTGGCATTTATGGCCTAGAGATGTCTTCCCAAAAAATGAGGTCATTTGATGATGCAATTATTCAATATTAATTTTTAAAAACAAATATTCAACAAGTTTCCATGGAATTCTTAATGAGGCTCTAATTTGGTTTAACTAGCTCTTAAGCATGATTAAGCACTTTATGCACAAATTACTCAATTGATCATAATGCCTTGTTATTGGTCTAAAATTTGATTGGATTAGAATTGGTAGGTGATGTTAGATGTGTTGGATCTATTGTCCCATTTAGGATGTTACCAACACAAAATAACAAAGACATGCATCTCATACAAAAATTTTGATAGAAAAGAGCAATCCAAAGCACCCAGGTGCAAAATTAGCATTTTGGCTCAAAATGATTTGTTCAAAGTTAGCTATCCCATAAATTGCATTGCTGCATTTAATGATACTATAGCCAAAATCAGCACTTGAATATGTTAGGTTCAAAGCTTTTAATGCGATTTAGCATTTTTAGGCCAAACTATTCACTTTGGTGGAAATTAGTCAAAACATTGATTAGAGGTTATTGGTGGCCAGATTTAGGTGTCTACAACACTTATCTTGAACTAAAAATAGTTTGAGGGTGATCTTAATCACTTTGAGCATTTGACATTGAAATTTATGTGTAGATGTGATAGAAAAAGGATATAGTCCACATATAGATAAAGGTTTGGAGTATTGGGGAATAAGAGTCATATACTTAGGCAAAAGTCATGTGATTTAGGATGGGTTAAGAATTACCATTGTCAAGTACCTATGACTATATTTACGTGTCTACATAAATATCACATTTTTTCTTCATTCATTCTAATAAAAATCAATATGCCATTATAATTATCATAGATGGTTTTCCTTAGAACAACTTATGGTTAAAATATTTAATCCCTAAAGTGAATATATTCCTCTGGATTGTAGTTCAAAACAAAATCCTCACAATGGATAATCTTAAAAAATGTGGGTTAAATGTTGTTAATATATGTCCATTGTGTGAGGAGGAGGAGGAAGAAATTTTCCATTTAGTCTTGGGATGCCTTTTTACTTTCAAGGTTTGGGGAACAATTCTAAGTAACTTTTGGATGGCATGGGTCCAACCTTCTTTGTTACTTGAGCTTTGGCACTGTTAGAAATCTCCCTTTAAAAGTGATGGCCTGAATGAGTTATAGAGTTGGGCTCTTCCTCACATCTTGTGGGGTATTTGGAAGGAAATAAATGATTGAGTTTTTATAAATTTCAAGATTTCTACCTTGAGAGTGGACCTCAAAATAAAAAAAAAACTTAATGTGGAAAATTTAAAGGTTTGTAAGGACAAAATTAAATTATCTTATGGAGGGAAAGAACTTATTATTTCCAAGAACTAGGATTTATAATTTATAGGGACTCCCTTGGTTGACCCAAGAATCAAGTTGAGTAAATATACTAAATGTTAGGTTCCCTCTCTAGGTTGGGTAAAGTTAAATTTTGAGGGAGATTCCAAAGGAAACATTGGGATCACATGAGGAGGAGGCATTTTGAGGAATTCAAAGGGTGAAGTTCTTACTATTTATGATAGGAGTATGGGATTCCAAATATACATTGGGTAGAGGCTAGAGTTACTCTATGGGATTTACAGTTGACAAAAGAGATAGAGGTGAACAAATTGGTCTTGGAATGGGACTCCCTTAATATCATCCATTTCCTTTTGAAGAAATTTTCTACTAGTTGGAGCATAAGCAATATAATGGAGGAGGCCTCTATTATCATTAAATATTTTGATAATATTTGTATCCAACACACACACACACACATATAGAGAGAGAAAATCCAATCATTTGATTGGTTTACCAATTTAGGAGTGTTATCTAATAGCTTTAATAATTGGTTGTCTAAAGAGGATCTGATGGATGACATTATCTATAGAATCAATTGACAAACATATAGCTCCCTATCTAAGGAGGACTATTGTTAAATGATTAATTACTTAATTCCCTACTTAGATTTATATTTGTTGCATGAATATCATATTTATTATTTTCTAGGCCTTATTTATTACTTTAGATGGATTACAAAAGGAGTGTCTATAGGTTTTTAATAGAAGGGACATAAAGAGAGAAAATTATTTAAGGAGTTATTAATTGATTATATTTTAATCTATATTTACAAGCCTACTTTTATGGGGAATATTATTAAGAGCCATGATAATAATTATGTGTATACACATAGTAAGGCTTGTGTGAAGTGGATATTTGCTGATTTGATCATGATTAACCATCCTAGGTGGTAGATAAGTCATTAATCTAGGAAAAATAACTTTATTATTAGTTTTTATAATGATCTAGGATTATATTATTACAATTTCTATATGCAAGCATAGTTTGGGAAAATTTGGGGGGCTAACAAAATGGGAGGAGACTTATGTTGTGTTGATCCATGATCAAATAAGTTTTATCCAAGGATTTATAGTTATTGAGGATCCTTAATGATGGATGATTTAACAATTTCATTAAAAATATTTAGGTAAATGACCTTAAATATCCAAAAAAAATGTTGATGAATGGAAGGACAAAGTAGTTTCACTCTAAGGGATTGAGTTTGAGATAACTCATGATATCATTGCTCACATCACATTGTTGTGACCAAACACACACCCCATGTTAAAAATTAAAATGGGGACCCATTATTGTTTAAAATATTTATTTAGGGTCCTACAAACTTTAGGAATCCATGATACAAACATATTCATGCAAACTAATTTAATAGTTTTGAGAATATTGGAGTTTTATTTCTAATTTAGTTAAGGGTATGAGTTAATTAAGCCAGTAAATAATATTAGAATAATTAAGCTACTAATTTGTATAATTTAATTTTAATTTAAACCTTTCTAAAAATAGTGATAATTGAGGATAAATCTAACTTATCTTAAACTAGAATGAGACGATTGAGATAGGGTCTTGAATTTATTAAGCAAGATCAGGATAGTGTCACAAATTAGTTTCTAGATTTTGTTATATGAAAGCATAGGATCACCAAAAAAGGACATCTTGGGGTATAGTGCTATAGTTTTCTTCTACTACTATTGTCTTGGAGACCTAAGCTTTTTGGGTTTTATCTGCTATCTCTGTGTGATCTTGCCTATGAAATTCTAGATGTTGGATGTCTATGAAACTCCTTATAGAGCCGATTTAGTCTTCAAACCATATACTTAATTATTATTTGAAAAAATTTGAGAAAGATGGGGGGAGGTTAGTGTGTGTGGGATAAAATGAACGTGTGTCCATACCCCTTATGTGGTCACATTGCCTACATACCAATACTCTAAAGAGGGATCAAGCCATATGTAGTTCTCCCATTTGATGTGCTTTTTGTAATAATATGTATGAAGATGAAAAATTATAAAATTGGGTATGATTGAGGTGGATAGGGTTTGGTGTAAGGGTTTGAATAAGCTTATGGATATATTGTATGGTTGTGTATAGAGAATAGAGAAATATTCCTAAGTAGTCTTGTTTGTGTTATGATATTTTCCAACCCCTTATAAATGAACTTTGCATGGGGTTTTATAGAGATATATTGGTCATAGGTCAAATGTATTCATGTTAGGCTCACAAGAAGAAGGATATGAACTAGAAGGAAGTGACCATTTAAACTAAAAATGTAATTAGATAAGAGTGTCAAAAATGGATACCCTAGGGTCCAGTGTTATAGTCCAAGTTGGGTGATATTGTCTTATAGGTGTGGGACCTAGGGGATGGAATCATCATAGGAAATACAACTTGATTGAGTTGGAATCAAGTCTTAGAAGTCTATGGATGAGTGGGAATAAGTAAAAAAGTGTCTAGAAGGGTCATGAGAGCATGAAAGAGGGACCTATGGGTTGGTGTCACAAGCCACACTCAAGCTAACAATTTTCACATTTTACATGACTACATTTTCCACCCCTTTATTATAGTGATACAACAAAGTGAAATACTAGGATAAAATAAAATTGGAAAGCCTACCTAAACTTACCTGCAAGGGTGAAGCTCATGAAGCTATATGATGCTGGGTGTGCATAGAGATAAGATGTTATGAAGTGTAAATCTACAAGAGAAAACAAAGAGTAGATAATTTCTTAATAGACACATTATATCTAAAATAAAAATGTATAACTCTAGGTAAGAGAGAGAGAGGGAGAGAAAGGAAAGAATACACCTGATTGAGTATGGCAATATAAAACCCATTATGTTATTGAGTGATGCTAGATGATTTTGGGTATGTGTTGAATGGTGCTATACCAAGAGTAATATCATGAATAGAGATAAGTGCTCAACTCCCTGAGAGTGGCTCAAGAATGCAAAGACTAGACCTTTGGTTCCATCATCACTCACTAAGTTAATCTATGTGATCATGCATGTGTTATTTGATGTTTGAAATATGTGTTCAATCCCTCTAAGTAGGTGGATCAAAAATAAAATGCTAGCTAGTCCTTTGGATCCATCATTTCCCCATGAATTTAAGATATAAACTAATACCAGTATGAAGCATGTGTTGTATGGGATGGATCCTAAAGCCCATAAATGTTTTGTAATATGACAATGTTGTGTGGATATCCAAATGTGTGCTAGAAACTAGGCCACTCTTGGATGCTCAAAAAAGGTGGAGATTAGGATTGTGTGAAAGCCACTCCAAAATTTGGCAATAATCTTATGTGAAAGTCACTCATAAATGATGCCAACCACCTATAGATAGAATAAGGCACACAACTACAAAGAATACCTAGATAATATACTAAACTTAGAAAGTAAAGAATTCAAATGTGTTGTGAACATTACTCCTAATCACTGGTGTCTAAAACATGGATTCTTATTTAGAAGTTATATCAACTACCTAATCTAAAACTAGAAGTGAAAGCCATCATGCCATTCATGATTCCTCCTATATCTAGATTCTTTCAAAAAAATTATACTAAAACTATTGATTCTAAACTAAATTGTAATTGACATAGCTATAACTAGTCTTACCTTTTTATATATTTATAAAAAATCTATTTTTTTTGCTATTTGGACAAAAGCACTAAAATCAGACACCCTATTATCTAGTGCTGTAGTCCAATGTTGTCACTCTTGTCCTGTGTTAATTCTGAAGTCTATTCTATAATTGTTACTATTTGCCTAGTCTATTCTACCTAGTTTGAAGTTTAGAGACTATTTTGGGTGTTCTAAAAGCTGATTTTTTGACTGGTAGGAGCTTTGATCTCTATGACAAAACCCCTATTTATTTACCCCTCTTTTGAGGGTAGGAATGAAGAACCTATAATGACTATCCTCATAAGAAATAGCCCTATAAGTGTGTTATTGCTAAAAAATACATGATATAACAATGATAATTGATAAGATATCTCAAGATATATAATGGTTTGTATGAGATATTTTTAGATCAATAGGGGCATGCCTAGATAGATATAATAATATAATAGAAGGTGCAATGTGATGAATTGAAACTAGAAATGTTAGTTATTATTTGTTAGTTATCAAGGAGGGATAGAACATGATGCCCATCATGGCATCCAAGAAATAAATATAGTGTATGATGTGGATCATGACATTATAAATAGTTGAGAAGTATCCAAGCAACAAGCACACAAGGCAAGAAGCAATAAGTATATAAGAGTGGCCAAGGGGGCAAGAAAATAAGGGACATGGGTACATGTCACTCAAAATGGAAAGAAAGTATACAAGGCATATTAAGATTCTACATACACATATAATTTAAATAATAAAGGTTGGCACAAGGGACACAAGCACATATAAGATTACAAGTAAAGGACATTGGTAAATGTCTTAAGGCACATACAAGACATAGAATAGGAACTAAAAAATGCAATCACATCTAGCTATGTAAAGTAAGAAAAGAAAGCACGTAAATGATGGAAATATAATTTCATCTAACTAATCAAATAAAAAATTGAAAGTATGCAAGATGTGGAGTACAATATTAGGTATTGTAGACACTTAAAACTAGCCACTGATACCCTTTAACCAGGCTTTTGACCAATTTCTACCAAAGTGCACAATTTAGCCTAAAAACACTAAAACACATTAAAAGAGTCAAAATTAATATATTCAAGTGATAATTTTGGCCAATGTATCATTAAATGGGGCAATGTAATTTATGGGCCAACTAACTTTGATCAGATCATTTTGAGGCAAAATGCCAATTTTACACTTGGGTACTCTAGATTACTCTTTTTTATCAAATTTCTTGCATAAGAAACATGCCTTTATTATTTTGTATTGAAAACATCATAAATGGGATAATTAATACAATGTATCAAACATTTCATCCTAATTCTAATCTAGTCAAATTTTGAGCTAATAACAAGACATTTTGATTGATTTGATAAATTTGTACGCAAAGAGCCAAGATTTGCACCAAAGTTGCCTAATAATGTTTAAGAGATAATTAATTCAAATCATGAGACTAATTAATAATTTCATAGAATTTGTTGAATAATTTATTTTTGGAATGAATATTGAATATCTGCATCTTCAGGTGACATCATTTATTGGGAAGACATCCCTAGGCCATAAATGCATAAAATATCAAGGTTAACCCCTCCCATGCTTCATTAAGACCCTCCATGCCTATTTAATGCCCCTTTATCCCTAATATTGATAATTCTATTTATGAATTTTAATTACATAATTGAATTAATCCTTAGCCACACATCTCCATCTTGAGATGGATAGTTTAGGTTCATTCTGACCATTTTGCAAAGTCTATAAATAGAAGGCCTTGCCTATTGAATTTAAAAGATCTCATATGCCAAATTTATAATGTTAAATTGATTCCAAAGCTTCATGTAAATTAGTGTTGTAATGCCCAAATATTGGGCCAAGACAAAGCCACACATGGTGCCAAGGAGAGATGGAGGTAGCCATACTTCATTGATGCAGACTTCATGAGTGCAAACCGAGAAAACCACTGCAACAATAATTTTGGGAGCATCCAAATAAGGTGAAGGAAGGTCTTTATTTCATGTTTTAGTTGTATTTTCCATTTTTATTTTTTAAACTAAGATCCCCCTAGTAACTAGGCCTAGAAATGTTATACTAGTGTGTTTATTTCATTTTGAGACTAACATGATACTAACCATCCTCTCTTGAGTTAAATTCATAGTTCAAAAATATATGTTAAGAAATACACAAGCACTATATACTAGTGAAGTGTCAATAGAGTAATCTATGTAAGATAGTAAATAATAAAGATCAACATGATGACTAGAGTGTGTAGTGTAGGAATGACATAACATGGATGGTTTAGCCATGTAGAAGATGCCCCCAATGGGTAAATATATTGATGTATGTCTAGAATATAGAAGTAGGATGACCCCTCAATGGGTAGAGTGAAGCAATCAAGGATCTAGATGTCATTGCACACACTCAAAGAAGATCAAGTGAATCATGGTAATGTAGATAAATTGACAAATAATAGCATATAACAACAAATGTAACTCTAGCATGGTAGTAGAAATGTAAAGCATGGAGAATGCATACAATTGAAATGTTTTTGTGTTTTTGAATTATTTGAATGTTTTTGTATTTTAAAATGCTATATTATTTTGGTATTTTGGAACATTTTCTATGTAAAATCAATCATGAGGAGACTATGTACAATAAATACTGAGAAGCTATGTATAATTAAGAAAAAATAAACTATGTACAAGTAATTTTGAAAAATTATGTACAATACAATGTATGAAATGAAATGGTAGACATGGAATCTGTGTAGATGCATAATATTCATTAGATTTTTGAGCTTATTTCCTTCAATTGAGGCTAGATGATACACTTTAGGGCTAAGATTTTTGGTAATAATGTATGGACCTAGCCAATTTGGTTTGAATTTTCCTTTGATTTATTCTTTGGCATTGACATTGTGAATATTTTATTTGAGAATGAGATCATTAACTTAGAATTATCTAGTGTGAACTCATTTTTTTAATGATCATTGTATACATTGTTGGTAGATTCTAAGATGTTTTACTACTTGAATGTGTGTATGGTCTAACTGTTCAAGTTGGTGTAGATGCTTTTCATGTTACTAGTCATTAGTGAGAATACCTTTAAGGGAGACATGAAGAGATGATATTTCTAATTCCAATAGTAAAACTACTTCTATGACATAAATGAGTGAATAAAGAGTGGTTCATGTGGGTGTGAGAATACTTGTGTGATAGGCCCATAATGCAAAGACTAATTGATTGTGCCTATCATCTCCAAATTTGGTCATTATTTTACTCAAAATATTGTTGATGGTTTTATTGGTAGCGTCTCCTTGACCATTTCTTTGTGGGTAATATGGAGTGGAGAATGTGTGTTTAATATTATATTTTGCGAATTTTTTTTGACAATTTTGTTCTTAAATGATGTTCCATTATTGTAAATGATCGCTAAGGGTAGGCTGAAGTGTTAAATAATATGAGTCATGAAGAAGTTACAAATGTCCTCCCATATGGTAGATTTGAGTAGAATGGATTTTACCCACTTGGTAAAATATTATGTAGGATGAACTTATGCCCATTGGTAGATTTAGGGTTAATTTTTCCAATAAGATCAAATCTCCATAACATGAATGGCCATGAAGAGACAATAGGTTGTAATTAATGTAATGATGCATGTTGTAGGTTACTGTGTCATTGACATTTATCACATATCTTTGTGTATTATGAACATTCATATTTCATGGTGGGCTAGTAGTACCCTTATCAAAGCAATTTGTGTGGCATGGCCTTTCCACTGAAGTGACCACCACACTCAATACCATGTATCTATGTAAGAGAAATTTTAGCTTCTACTTAAGTCAATCATCAAAAGATCACTTAAAAAGTCTCTTCCAATGATTACATAATAGAGTGATTATTTTTGTAACTTGCATTTATCAATTCATGAAAAAGTGTCTGGTGAAATAGATTTGGTTAAAAATTTATAGATATCAGAGAACCATTTTGGAGTTACAAAACTACATGTAGTAGCTAAGATATATAGTATAATCAAATACACATTATATATTGATGGTAATTGTAATCATTTACTAGTGAAATAGCTTGATCATCATTGATGTCAATAAGAATCAAGGATGTAACACTTGCCATTGTATCTACATGTTGGTTATCTTTTCTTGGTATACTTTTAATAGGAAAGTAATCGAATTATGATGATAAACATTATACCATATTCTAGTATGGGATAAGATGTTCTTATTTTTTCTAATAAATATTATTGACTTGATTGACCACAAGTTTTGAATCATCAAAAACTTGAATAGATCTAATTTGGAGGGACTGGGCAACAAATAGACCTAATATTAGTGATTCATATTATACGGTGTTGTTGGTGCATGAGAAGCTTAATCAATATGCAATAAGAACTATGTGACAAGAAGGGTCTATAAAGATAATGCCTACCCCTATATTGGATGTAGATTGAGAACCATCAAAGAACATGGTTCATGTGTCGAAATGAGTAGAATAAGTAGTAAAATCATCTCTAAATATGTCATTAATAGGATTGGTGTCTGAAAGTGGTGTGGTTAATAAATGGTCTACAATGATTTGGTCCTTTATTGATTTTTGTAGAACTATCTTTAAGTCAAAATCTATTAATAACATGACCCATTTTGCAAAATGACTAGAGAGGTGGTTTTACCATTAGAAACATTAAGGGATATACTTTTATGATAACCCGAGTCTCATTATTGACCATGTAATGTCTAAGCTATTGTGTGGAAAAAACTAATGCTAGACATAATTTTCTATCATAGAGTAATTTTTTTTGTAATCAAATAATGTGTGATTGATGTAATAAATGTTCACTTAGTATGTTGATCATTATGTTGTGTTAAGAGTGTTCCTAATGCATGATATATTGCTAAGATATATAGTAGAAAAGGCTTGTCAGGTATAGGTGGTACTAAAATAGGTGGATTAAGAAGATGTTGCTTGATTGTATCAAAGCTTTCTTAGTAGGATTAGTTCCAGATAAAATTTATATCTTTCTTTAATAACTAAGTGAATAACTAAGTTTTATCAACAAGTTGACTTATAAAATGGTGGATTGCTTGGATCTTGCCTTGTAAGGATCAAAGTTATTTTAAGTTCATGGGAGGTGGCATGTCGATAATTTCTTTGAATTTATTAGGGTTAACCTCTATGCCACACTAAGAAATAATGAAACCTAAGAGTTTTCCTAATGTAACTCTAAACACACATTTATTTGGGTTTAATCAGACATTATATTGTCTGAATCTTTAAAAGATCTTTCATAAATCAATAACATGATGTCATTTTTTTAATTTAGCTAATGTATCATTGACATAATCCTTGATAGTATGGTGAATCAAGTCATGAAAATTATGCATCATGGTATGTTGATATGTGGCTTTGACATTTTTTAATCCAAAAGGCATGACAATGTAATGAAATGCACCCCAAGGTGTTGTAAAAGATGTTTTCTCTTAATCTTATTTGATGATTTTGATTTATTTGTATCCTTTAAATCCATCCATAAATGATAACATTTCATACCTGGTTGTGGAATCTATGATCATGTAAATGTTAGGTAAAGGAAAATCATCTTTTGGATAGGGTTTATTTAAATCTCAAGAAATGAAATAACATTGAATTTGTTCATTAGATTTTGCCATAGGGACTATATTGGAAACCCATTCAAGGTGTGAAAATGGTCAAATGAAGCCAACATGTAAGAGTCATTGGATCTCATCTTTGACTAAGAGAGCCACCTTAGGATACATTTTGTGATTTTTTTGTTTAGCTAGTTTAACATATGGGTATAAGGGAATTTGATAAACTACTATAGATGTATCAATTCTTGGCATATCTAAGTATGACTGAGTAAAGAGTTCTATAAAATATGTTAATTTTTTATGAATATCTATATCCTTTTCCTTTCATAGGGTAAATGCTAAAAAGACAATGTGGGGATCCTAATTGGTTCCAAAATTGAAATTAATTATTTCCTTGTTAATCAATGTGGAATGATCTAGTGTGTATGGGTTTGTAGGAATAGTATCATCTAAATCAACTGGTATGTCTTGGGGAGAATCTAAATGCTCTTTTAAGTATGTATGGGAATTTGTGTTATGAGGAAATATATTTTTATGATATCAAGATGGGAGGTTTTGATATGCTCTAAGAAATTATAAGAGGGATTCATCATTAGAGAATTCATCTAATGTGAATACATCTAGTCAGACCATATCATCAATGAGATCCAGATAGATCAATGATAATGTTAAAGTATGATTAATGTTGTGGTCCACTGATGTAATGGGTGGACAAAACTTTATATGCTTTGAAGCTGAGGAAGAAGGTTTATTATGAAGATGAGTAAGTTGATATCCCATCCCTTGCTTTCCATGTTATGTGGATGCCTCCATAGGATTGAAGTTTCCTTGTTCACAATTTTCAATACCTTTGCCATGATATCCCAACTTATTAAGACATTTAAGTGTAAAAGGGGAAGTAAACTAGTGATTTGGTGTCAATGCTCTTATAGAACTTGGAATTGTCTGATGTGTTGCATGGTCTAAGGGTGTGTACTATGAGTAGTGGGTTGTTTAGGTATATTATCGAGATTAAAGTGTGGAATATAATTATATAGAGATTCAATAACTTGGTAATATTTAAAAGGTTAATCATTTATTAGGGATGTGTAGATGTAGCCTTTATGACTAAATTTTAGACAAGCATGAAGTTTAGAAGGGACTACATGCATATCATGAATCCAAGGATGACCAAGTAGTAAATTATAATTGAGGTCATTTGGCATGACTTGGAAAGTAGTTGGCAATGTCTTATGTCCTAAAGTAATATTGAGTGTTATTTGACCCATGAATTTTCATGGAATTTTATCAAAACCTCTGATGTTCATATTGGAATGGTCCAGATCATGAGGTTGTATATTAAGATGTTTAAGAAAATAAATGTTACAAATGTTGAGTCCTAAACCCTTATCAACTAACACTCTTTTTACCCTTACATCATTAATTCTTAATTTAATATCTAGAGGTATATGTTGTTTAATGATGTGGTGTGGGGGTAAATCCTCTTTCTCAAAAGAAATATGCTCTTCAGTCCATTGTAATGTGTTGAGGATAGAGGCAATGTAAGCTAGTTCAGTAGAAATAAGAATTATAGTATTGCAAAGGGCTGCATATGATACATCTTTTTAAACATCTAATCATTGAAGGAGCTTGATAATTGAAACTATATCAGAATGGGTGCTAACTTGACTGATAAAGCTATAGCAATGGGTGTAATCAACCTACCTATCTTCATAAGCTTGGGTGATATCATATACCATAAGATCTACTATAGGCATAAAGCTAGTAGTAGGTGTGAGATAAGAGCTAAATGTACCAAGTTTGAAGGGAGTATGAATAGATATAACTGCTAGTGTTTGCTTGTGTCTAGCATTGATAGGGAAATACTCAAAAGTAGCAAATGAGTTATATGTATCTAGGTAGAAATCATGAATGTGAAATGAAATACATGAAATTAGAGTTATAAGTTGTATAAAAATATGATTATAAAGAGCATTCCATATGAGATATAACAAGCAAGGGATAGAGAACATGAATTTTTGCATTAATTCATAAAGAACCTTTAAATGTGCTATGATATTTCTAATGTGTTTAGAAAGATAAACTTGAAAAAAGTTCCATATGAGAGACACAAAGCAAGGAATAGAGAGCATGTAATTGTGCACGAATGCATAAATTTTTTTGACATGTACTATGATATTTCTAATGTGTTTATCAAGATAAACTTGAAATTTTTTCCATATGAGAGATACAATGTAAGTAATTAAACCTTGTATTAAAGTCAAGTAAACATTGCTTTGAAGGAGAGGGATCTTATTATGTTTAATAATAAATTTCTTTATATCATCCCATATTATGAAAATTAAGCATGAAAGGGAAAGAATGAAGCTTTTTATTAACATATGATAAACTTTATCATTCATGTACATGATAGGACCGAGTAAGGTCTCCTTATTATTTGCAAGAAATGCAAGAAATATGTGTAAATATGTGATTCGTTTTTGTTATTATGTGAAATCTGATTTTAGATGTAAGGTGATACCTCAACAACAAGGGACCTAGTACATACAACTAGGGTTTTAAAAAATTATATTTAAAAAAAATTACTTTGAAATTTTAAAATTTGATGCTAATTTTTATTTTAAATATGCAGGTAAAAAATTAGAAAATTATTAAAAAATTCTTGATTTAAAGAAACCTAGTATTGCAACTAGGGTTTTAAATAAAATGATTTTTTTACATTACTATGGAATTTTAAAAATTAATGCTAATTTATTATTTAAATATGTATGTTAAAAATTAGAAAATTATTGGAAAAATCAACAAGGAATTTACCCTAGGGTTTCTAGGGTTTTTATGTGCAAATGAAATAAGTCAGGTTCACCAAATGATTTAATAATTTTGGTAATATTTGAGTCTTATTCCTAATTTAGTTAAGGGTCAAAGTTAATTAATTATTAAATAACATTATAATAATTAAGATACTAATTTGTATAATTTAATTGTAATTTAAACCTTTATAAAAATAGTAATAAGTGAGGAGAAATGTAACTTAGCTTAAACTAGACTAAAATGATTGAAACAAGGTCTAGAATTTATTATGCAAGACTATGACAATGTCAGAAATCAAGTTTTGGATTTTTTATATGAAAGGATAAGAGTTCCAAAATAAGACACCTTAGGGTCTATCACTATATTCCCCTTCTATTGCTATTGTCTTGGAGACCTAAGGTTTTTTATTTTTATTATTGTCTCTATGTGAACCTACCTATGAAATTTTGGATGTTGGATGTCTATATAACTCCTTGTAGAGCTAATTTAGTCTTCAAGCCCTATATTCCATTATGTTTTGACCAAATTTGAGAAAGAGGGGGGGGGGAGTTTAATGTGTGTAAAATGCATTGAATGTGTATCCACACCCCTTGTGTGGGCATGATGCCTACATACCAATACTCTGAAGAGGGATCAAGATATATGTAGTTCTTTGACATGATGTGATTTATGTCATAGTGTGTATGAAGATGAAAAATTCTAAAATTGGGTGTGTTTGAGGTGGTTAGGGACTGGTGTAGAGGTTTGAATAAGCTTGTGGTTGTATTGGATGGTTGTATGTAGAGAATAGGGAAATATGCATGAGTAGTCTTACTTGTATTCTGGCTTTCTTTGTGATATTTTCCAACACCTTCTAAATGAAAATTTAATGGGTTTTTATAGAGATCTATTTATCATGGGTTGAATTTAATCATGTTAGGCTAACAATAATAAGGATAGGAATTAGAAGGAAGTGATTGTTAGAACTAAAAGTGCAATTAGACAAGAGTGCCAAAAATAGACACCCTAGGGTTCGGTGCTATAGTCCAAGTTGGGTGCTATTGTCTTATAGGTGTGGGACCTACGGAGATGGAATTTTCATATGAAATATAGTTTGGTTGAGTTGGAATCAGGTCTCAAAAGTCTATGGATGACTGGGATTAAGCAAAAATGTGTCTAGAAGGGTTTTGAGAGCATGCAAGAGGGACCTATGGATTGGGTGTCACAAGCCACACTCAAGTTACCAATTTTCACATTTTATATGACTACACAAATGTATAAGGTTATATTCATTATTTTAAATTTAAAAAAGTTTGAACTATGAAAATTAAATCATGAATGGATATTTTGAGTCATTTATAACATTAAGTTTTCATATTTACCTTTAAAAATTGGTGCTTTGATTTGTGGAATAACAAAACTAATATTTTTGTCCTAGTTTTCTTATATGTTATTTTAAATGACCATAGTATTATTGAAAAGGACTTGATATTCATTCAAAATCGACCATACCCCTATTACATGAAATTAGGATAAGTGGCATCACCACATTACTCAAAGCCTTTAGCTTTCATGAAAAGTTTCTAACTCTTTGAGGTCCCTAATTTTTGAGACATGGATAGGTGGTGTTACCATATTAAATGTAACCTTTCATTATTCAAATAAATTTCTTAGTAATTTAGTTATATGAGCCTTGAGAGCATGCCATGTAACACTTTTTCTTTACATGAAACCCTCAAAGCTTTGAATGTAAAGAAAGTTGTTATGGTCTTGAGATTCTGAGTTATGAGGGTTTGACACTTGGCATATTCTCATAAATATAGATCCACATAAGGATTAACATGATATAATGATTATGAGTTCCCACAATCTAATGTTATGATAATTTTATTTATGAGCATTCGACACTTAGTACATTTTTGTTTACTTAGAACCATAAAGGGATTAAAACAAATCTAATCATTAAATGGTCTTATGGATATGAGTCTCCATGCCTTGAAGTACCTAAGATTACACCACATATAAACATATCATTACACAAAACATTTAAATTGATTTTCATAGTCTAAAAGACTCAAACACCCATGACCCCATCCCATCAAGTCCCGACAGGATTGAGATTACTCTAGGTGGCATTGTTACATTAACTCATAGCCCTGGAGTATATATAAAGTGAATATGTAAATCTAAGGGCTTGAGTGAATGAAAATTAGACAAGTATCACAATATGGGAGACACGGTCTCAAATTAAACATGGTAGAGAAGTGGTAAGGAAGGATTTGATAGGTGTCTAAAACATGATGACTAGACACATAAAGTTAAGAAATAATTGCCATTTGGAAAGAAAGTAAACCCACAAAATTTTATTAGCACATTCAAACTGAAATGGGAACAAAATCAAAAGGTTATTATTTGCATTGATGACACACAAATGCATTCAAGACTTATACTTTTAGATAATATATGCATAATCTAGGTCAAGGCTAGTCATTTCACCATCAATTTATCAATTGACCTTTGTATTTTTGAGCCCTTGTGCAATTAAATATCCATAGATTTTTTTAATGACCTTGCAAAAACAAACCAAATGGTTTATAGAATTAATTACATAGTCAGGATTGAAAAAATGGCCTCCTCTTCAAATCAAGTGTGTGTTCAAGCCCCATTAATAAACTCTTGTGTTAGAAGCATAGAATACATGGACATAGTAGTTGATAAAAGTGCCCTCAAATTTAATATACTCCACTATTTGGTGCTTGTTAATGTTATAGAGTTTTTGGTGCCCTACTCTTTGGAAGACTAATTGTCTCCAAATGAGAAAAAATATATATATGAGATGATACCCATTGAAATATAAGGTATCCATTAAGTGGAAGTAAAATTAAAGGTAATGTCTTGCATAAACCTACTTAGAGATTTATTTTTCAATGGAACATTTTTTAGAGATTGCTTACACCTTATGAAAAGAAAAAATGTAGATATAGTTATTTATGGGAGGGATTTCTAAAGTTACCTCAGACTTTCATAGCCTGAGACCACCTATAATCAAGTCTTGACCAATGTTTGGCTTGAGCACAACACATTATATGGAAAACTAAAATAATGGCTGGTTAAGGGCTAGAGATTGAATCCCAAGGGAGGCATTTATTCCAATTGGATTTTCAAATTCATACCTAGGATTAGGATAGTTATGGCACTTCTAAATATACTATATGGTTTTTAAAGCATAACTTATGTAAAATTAGAAGGGGTCCATTTTATAGACATTATTTTAACTTTAAACATTTTAGTTACCATGGGGGAAGTCATAAAGTGCTCAATTAAAGGCAAAAATGGTTTACCCTAAATAAAGGCCAGTCGATGGAAATTTTTATATGATGTCATATTTATTAGATGTAGTATTAGGCATAGTCCATATGACACATGGGAAGATATGAAAACCCTCAACAAAATATCTATGTAATAGAGTCTATGAATATTACTTTTTCATTATTTTATATAGATTCAAAAATTAAATTTAAAAGATATGTGAGGAAATCTATCCTCAAGTATATTAAGCAATCCATGACACCCAAATGCCTAGGTTGTATGAAGATCTAACAAGAAATAATGGTAAAATGGGGGATTATTGGTATTAACCCAATTACACAGTCATTAAAATTGAAGGGACAAGGGAAACTCCTTTATTTATATTATGCCATATCCTAAATAAAATTTTATAACATAAGGTGGATTTTTAACTCTAGAAAATGTTGAAAAATAACTTAGACTTAATCATAAAGCCTATTATTATAAACTCCTTTTATTATTAGACAACTTTAATTTGTTTTTAGGCCATATTTTAACCAAGTTGGGAAAGTTATATCCCACTATAATTTAAAGTTATCCCAATTTAGGGAATGGGACCCTAAGAAGAAAATTAGGACATATCTTAAGCACCTAAAGGAAATGAAAGGGTGAACACTTCATGTAGTCACTAAGAACATGATCATGATGTTATTTTTATGAATGCATCAAATGATATTTAGGTGTGGACAAGGATGAAAGATAAAAATATGTCTATGATATTTTCTCAAGATATTTAGTATAATCTTAAGATCACTAAATAACAAGATAAAAGAGAATGGATCCATTAGTAACCTCTAACTTAGCCACAAGATTTAGAAGGGCAAGACCAAAATCCTATTATATGAGAACAAAAAAATTTACAAGTGAGAGAGTCTAGCAGTCAGATGGAGTCTAATCCCCAAATAAGGATGGAAATTCTAAGAGGCCTCCCCTATCTTCAACTTCCCTCTACATCTATAGATCATACTACTATAGTTATAGGAATAAATACTATAGATGAAAAAACTACACCTCTTATAGACTTAAATAAGAGGACATTCTATGTGATACCTCTATCACCACTTACAATAGTCACCTAGGTTAGTCTCCCAAAATTTCTATAGGCATCTTTATTATTTATTCCAATTGCACCTCCTTCTCCTTAGGCACCCTTGGTAAGTCCATTTCCAAACATTACCATTAGTTAGGAGGAATCTCCTAAAGAATTCATTACCATGTTATCTCCCATTCCATTCACCCTTCCTTCCACCACTATTATCCCACCAACCATTCCTTCACCACCACTTATAGTTATTATTTCTACCATTGTACCTCCTTTAGTCATTTCACCATATCCCTCACCTTCCACTCCCCTCATTGTCACTTACTAGATTAAATATAATGGTATAGTTATTATTTCTACCATTGTACCTCCTTTAGTCATTTCACCATATCCCTCACCTTCCACTCCCCTCATTGTCACTTACTAGATTAAATATAATGGTCCTTCTACCTCCTCTAAGGGAAAATAATTAGAAGAAAGGTCATGTTTTGGTCTCCCCACCATAGAGTAATCCCTTGATGAGGAGGAAGCAGAAGAAGAGGAGTCTAGATAGGTAATATTTTTAGTTGCGTATTCAAATGATGAAGGTGTATAAATAATTAAATGGTTAATACATGTAATAAGTGAAGAGGCAACACTAGATTATGAAGAAATAGAATTGGAAAAGGCTAAATCTATGAGCTTGAAAGGCCTAAAAGAACAAGAAACTCTAGCTGACACGTTAGACCAATAAGTCCTCACAAAAGAGCAAAGAATAACATAAATGAGGTAATCTCTTCTCTTGTTTCATCTATTACAAGTGTACATTTTAAAACTATATATTTACCTCTAGCTATTCCAAATATTTTTTTGTCTATTTTTATTGACTCTCCCATTCTTTCAACTTCAAATCAAATAAAGGCTCTAAGCAAAGGTGTTCATTTTTAGATTAGGGTTATAGTTTATAATTATAAACATAACATGCCACCAACCCTTTAGAAACATTTATCTCAACTAGATCTGGTTACACCACATTATTCACCCGTATAGTCATCCACTATGACTATTGAGGAGACCCCAAACTTGACCAAGTATGTGGCTAAAGTCAATCCATTGAGAGAAACTTCACCATAGGAAAGAATCATTTATCCACCTCTATAGTTACCAATACAAATAAGTGCATCATTATCCCCACCAAAAATAACACCTCCTCTAATGACTCATCCATCTTCCATATCTGAAGACCCAAGCCTGACAGATGTAGAAATAAGAGAACTTGTTATTCCCCGATGGGGAAAGTGCAAAACAAAAGGGATGAGAGATATACCTAGTTATCATAAAGCTACCTATAGTCTCTGTTAGCAACCCATATATCATCCTACTTGAAGGCTTGATATATTCATCTTTAAAACCTTTACACCTGGACTGACATTGAAATGATCTAAGGTGTGGGACACTTGAACTTAGACCAAACCTCTAGATTTTGGTGAGGCTAGCTCCTTTGATGTATCACTTTAGACTGCTTGCTAAACTAATGATTGTTGGGATGAAAAGGGAGATAAGGAAATAGAAAGGGAAATACTACTCTACTATTTGTGATACACTTATATTATTGGTTTATCCCCTCTATTTGAGATCCTAAAACACTGATTAGATATGTAAAGATTGAATCTACAACTCCAAATATCTCCTATACATCAGTATTTCATGTAGAGGTTTTTTATAATGATCAAAACCTAAGGAAAATGATGGAATAGGCCTAATTCAAGGCACTAACCAGCCACTTATATCCATTGTAAGCTTAGATAACAGACATAAAATAGTGAGCATGACCTGCATAATCTAATAAACTAGTAACTAGGTAAGAATTAGGAATTGACAAGGGAGAAATCTCTACCACATATGAAAATCAACTGACATATATACACTATACCAACATAATGAAATTTGAAATAGTCATTTTAATTATTTGGAAATTTTATAAAACTCAATCTTGGTAGAGTCTTATCATGCTTAGAGAGGGATGGATTCTCAAAAATGGCTAAAAAACCTACATACATAGTGAAAGCATAGAATAGCCAAGATATTGGCATTGGAAAAGAGAATAAGAGGTCAAATCCATATTAACTCCAATCTAATTTCAATTACAAAATGATAACAATGTCTTGATTTAATATTCTTTTATCTCCTTGCCTTGCATGAAGTACTTCATTAGCGTTGGAAAGAGAGTGATGAGCCATTTTAAAATTTAATATTATTTTGCATGAAATATACATAAATTTGGATGCCTTAAATCAATATTGAAGATGAGTTAGAATTATTTGAAAGCCTTTCTTTTCATGAAAACAAAGGAAGATGTATGATCTTGGCCAACTAGTCAATTGAAGTGCAAGATTAGTTTACTCCACTAAGCTCCCTCCTTGTATGAAATGGAACT
This sequence comes from Torreya grandis, assembly GCA_037957365.1. Taxonomy (NCBI): domain Eukaryota; kingdom Viridiplantae; phylum Streptophyta; class Pinopsida; order Cupressales; family Taxaceae; genus Torreya; species Torreya grandis. Next base: position 1,502,664 of record JARHVA010002107.1, on the reverse strand, counting down.
TTTAAGGATGAAAATATGGATTAAAATACATGTTAATATCAGATATTCATCATGTAAACTCTATGTAATATCCTTATATATCCATCCAATGCCAAATTCAAACTTGACTATTTGACCAATTAGGTCTATTAGGCCAAATAGCCCTAATAACCTATTTGTGCACTTGGATTCCATGGAGCCTATAACAAGACACCATGAAACTTGAATTTTTTTTTATTATACCTGGAACAACTTTTATCATCACAATATATGTGATTTTGATGAGAAAACTCTCACCATTTAGTCAATAGGGTTGACTAGGACCACTTTACCCTATTTTACTATAGACTAGCCATTTTAATTAAGCTAATGGGGAAAATTTTAGGAATATTTATGAAAAATTTATGATTTTATGATGAATAAAAAGTCTCAAGCTTCAAACTCCATTTATTAGATCTTATTGATTTGCCATGTACTCCATTTTCCATGCTTTTTTCCATGAAAACATGATTTATGCTCTGATCCGTATAGATTCATATGTCTAATTTGGATTTATGGAATCCAATAAGAGTTTAATTAATTTTTTAAACTATTTAATTTTTATCCATAGTGATTTTATGGCAATAAAAGCAACTTTTTGCAAAACTAGTTTTTTGAGGGTTTGGGAGGGTTTAAAGCTAAATATTCAAAATGATGATTATTAAAGTACAAACCTCAAAATATAAAACTATTTACATTTAATTGTATCACATTTACCCCTATAACACCCCTAAAAATATTTGGTTCCCATGCAAAATATATACAAAATTATCATGTGGAGGAAAACTATGTGTAGGGTTTTGCTTACATTTTAGGCTACCTACGCTCTTAGTGATTGTTTATAAATAAAATATGTTAAAACATTATAATTTATCCATTAATTATAATTTTATATGGTTCCTTAAAACATACTAAGTGCATTTTCTCAAACTCTTCACATGGTGAAAGATACGAGCATTTGAAAAGGTGGTTTGGAAGGGTGTCTAGAAGTACAAAAAATGAAATTATTCACCAGGACAAAAAAGAAACTTCCCCTAATTTTATATGCCTTAAAAAATACCATTCTATCAAAACACTCTAAAAATATCTTTTCACTTGACAATTAAAAAATGCCCTTTTGGCCTATATGCTTGAAAAAGCCTCAATGAGCATGATTTTCATATTATTTAGATTTTTTACACTCTTTAAATGTATTATTATTATTTAAAAACATTATAAAAAGATTTTAAAACTCTCACTTGGACTCAAAAACTTCTATGGCACTTCAAAACACTGCCTACTCCAATGGTGACCTCAAATAAACATGTTGATGATTGTAACAAAATAGTGAGTAATTCCACATATATAATGGCATTAAATTTTTTATACATTATTCCTCAACTCATTATTATTCTAAAAACCAAATTTGGGGTCAAAAAGCTACATGTAGATGTTAGAATCCTCAAATTTACATCCTTTGCATGGTTTGTGACATACTTGACTATATTTTTACATATTTTAAGTGTTTTCATGAACAATGGAGGTGTATGAGATCAAAAACATAGTCATATAGCCTAATTGTATTCTCAAATTGTTTTAAACTATTTTCTACTGCTCTTTCTAGGATGTTTTAATCTTGAAACAAGGCATTTAGGCCTCATGTAGTCAACTTTTATACAGTAGGCCTATAAGTGCAAGTCCTTAAGGTGTATGAATTTAGGTAGAGGTAAAATTTTAGTTTGAGATAACTCCACTTTATAATAATAAATCTCCATTACATTGTTCATATTAACGTGCATACCATACCACTGTGTCTCTCATTTATTACCTATAAACTTAAAGGTATGGATGAGTTACTAGTGTTGTACGTTTTCAATGTTAGGTGAACCTAACTATATTCATGCTTTTGAGAATCCATTCATCCTCTCTTAATGTTTGAAAATCATCATTATCCATTTAAATTAGTGTCTTGAGAAATGAAACCCCTCAGTAGGTCACTATGTTTTCTTGATTTATGGTTGTATTTGAACCTTGAGGTGGTTGACTGATCATTGCAGATATGTCTTGAGGCCTTCTTCAAAGCATGGTTTGATCTCATACTCCACCACCATCATGAAACCCCATTTTATCATATCATTCCACCATGGTTTGTGCACCAAAAACTTTCTTACTAACCTTTGAGAGTAAACTTGAGTATTTTAGAGGGATATAGGTGAAAATAGTGTTTCTTGACTATGTTGCCTAAATACCTAAAACCCCCATCATGATATTTTATACTCATTTCAATTGTTGCTCTAAAAACATCTTCATGTATATGAAAATCTCCTTATAGACCATTATATCCTATCATCACTATCAAATAAAAAGGGTGATTGTGCCTTTGAGTGGTTGTAGATGAGGGTTTGATGGTTTGTATATTATTAGGGTTTGGCACCTTTTACCCCTCAAAAAAGTCTATCAACTATTTTCACTCCTTTTGGAAAACCACCATACCTTAAACACATGCTGACAACCACCATCATTATTACAATAACCCTTTCTTTCCATATGTACCTGACTATAGAAATACATTGTCCATTGTACAGACTATGATAGGCTTGGATATGCTTTGGAAATATTTGGCATTACATAAAGTATTTAAGAATATTTTATCATAATGATCTCTTCAACTTTAACAACCTATCCTAAAGGTCTATTAGTCATCTAGTCACCTTATGATCATAGCCAACCCTCTTCACTGTAACCTGCTATTAAAAGATTGACTGTAGGTGAGTAGTTCCTTTTTTTAAGGATGAATTTGATGAGTCTCTACTTATATGCTTTGATCCTACCCATCACTGGTATTCATAAAACCTTCCTATAATCATGAGACAAACTTCATCCTAAAAATAAATCTCATTAATCCTTTGTAATATTGGGGATATAGATGATTTTAAAATGGTTATAGGATGAAATGGAGTTGTAGGTGTCCTTTTCTTTGATTTTAGGCTTGTTTGAAACTTGAAAATCATTTTCCTTTAGCTCCATTAATCATTATTACTATTCATTACTTGATTGTACCTTGATAGACATACTAGCCTCTTGATCCACAAAAACATCCTACTACCAAGTAACCCTTCCTGACTGTACCTCTTATAGGTCATCATGACAGTGGTTATAGGGTATCATTTGAAATTAAACCTATCCATCTTACTTACTCCTTTGCCACCTACTGAGGGTAAGCCTTTTTCACTTTATACTCTTCATTAGGTAGTGTTTTAGGTTGAAAACCTCCCTGAGGTCTCCTTGATGACCAAACACCTATCAAGTGTAGATGAATATACCTATATGCATATAGGTGTATTCTAGGTACTGTAGGTCCCTTTACATGAATTACATAGTATGAAAAATCACTTTATATCTCAAATATTATGATGACATCCTCAAACACAAAATATACTTACAAAATTGAAACAAACAAAACCTCTTGATACATATTCTAAGCATGATTGATAGCTAAAAATTCCTTTTGATGGCACCTTGTAGAGACAATAGTTTGTATATGACCGTAAGGAAGGCTCAAAAGGTAGATTTGATCTTTATTCCTCCTCATGAATTCTTGATGAGGTCACTTCCATTGTCCATTAGATGATGGAATCTTAACTTGTCATTCCTTGATTTATGTCCTTCATAACATGTGACTATTTACTATTGTAGGTCCCTTCCACCATTGTGTTTGATGTTATGTAGGCCTAAAAATTCTATGATCATGCTTGATGGTCCTTTATCAATCTTTTGTTTTTCTTTATGATGGTAATCTAGAATGGAGATGGTGTGAGGGTGGTGGGGATGATAAATGTGATGAAAACACATGAATGGAGATGGAAAAGACATAAACATAGTGAAAAAGGTAATGTATGATAATAAGGTGTAGATGAATGGGATGATGGTGGAAAGGAGCATAAAGGAGTATGAAAAAGGCTAAAAAATGGTTAATATGAAAAAAAAAACCAATCATAATCACATCAAATGACTTTGGAAGCCATTGGATGAGGGAAAGGGGGGTAAAAATGAAACATAGTTTTCTTTAAAAACCTTAAAATATACAAAATTTCCTTAATCTATGCTAAACAGGCCCTTTAAAGACACATTGAGAGCACAAAGATGGAATGAGACATGAAACATTGGAGAAATTCTTTGGATAAACCTAATTGAAAAAAATAAAAAATGGAATAAATTGATGCCATGGACCGAAAAAATGGAACCTTGAAAATTCACTCTCTCTCCTTAACCATATAACTCTTCTTAAAAGCATGCTCGATTTGTAGATATTACTAGTAAACTTTATGAGATTTGTTTAAACTTGAAATTCATGAATAATAGATGAAGGAGGCCATGGAGAGGTATATTAATTCCCTAATATTCTGTAACAACTTGAATTTTCTTGAAACTCTACCCAAGTGAGGAGAAACTAAAGAAAATCGATTGCCTTTCTGGTTGTAAGGTTGCATAAATTGGCCTAACTTTAACTGGATGGTTCATGATACTAGAGAAGCAAATTAAAGAACCAATTGATCCATAAGGAATCCCTATAAGTCTATTTTTTTACCCCAAATTTTAGATCTTTACCCTTCCTTAATAGACCATACCATCCTCAAACTTACAAGTAGGTTATTTTGTGCAAATTGGAAGAGTGCCTATATGGAATTATTTAGGGCTTGTATTTTCTCTAATTGCCATAAAAATATTCATGAATATTTGGTATGACCTTATTATCTTGATTCAATTCTCATATGTATGAAATTACATACGGATCCATACCATTCTTTGTTAATTAAAGGAAATAAGCCACTTTTTGACCTTTTAAAGAAAAGTAAGATTTCCACCACCAAGTTTGATGCATGACAGAGGATTTACATGTTAAAAAAATAATTTAGATTTTGACATATTTTAATAAGTTAAATTGGCATGTGGGAGGTAAATAGGGGCCTTTCTAACTTAGAAAGTATATTAAATCACTTTTTCAATATTTGAAACTTTAGGAAAAGGTAATTTTAATGTTTTGAACATATTCTAAAGCCATTTGAAATGATTAATAACCTTTTTTATTCCAATTTTTACATTTTTGACTAAAAATTGTGTTTTTAGGCCACAACTCATCAGTTTGACTAGCTATAAAGGGCCATTGACTAGTTTTTGGAAAGTATCATATGATAGGGGTAGTAATTTGGCCTTGACAAGTCAAATTACTAATAATTTTGGTAACTCTCAGGGGTTGACCAGCCAACTAGTCAGAGAAATCATTGGGTTTCATTAGGAAATGGAATTTTTTGGGCTTTGTAACATATTTCCAACTGTGACACAACAAGATTGAAGGGAAACAACATCTAAACTAGAAAGTAGAGAAAACTAACCTACAAAAATAATAAAACATAACAAAAGGGAAGTAGATTTCTGCTTATGCTGCTCACTTATTGACATAAATCAAACCTAGAAAAACTAATCTAAATTGATAAGGTTTCCTCTAGGGTCAAATGGGAAGTTATTTTTTACACCGTCGATCATTAAAATGTATTTGCTTCCTTTTGATGGTATTTTATTGTAGATAGGAGAACTTGGATATTCATGTCTTCTTGATGATGTAGTTGGTATTCCTATCTCCATTCTCAGGTGCATGGATTAAAGATATGGATCCAAGATTCAATAATATTCATCCCATATTATTATTTTTTTCATCAAGAATTCTAACTCTACCACATTCATAGGTTGATTATGATTTGACACATTCTCATTTAATGATTGTATTGTCAATTTAGCTAGTATACTTGGATTGATGTCTTCATTAGGATTCATATGAGGTAGTACTTTTTCAAACTCTTCAGATTCTTGATAACTATTTAGAATTGGTTGAAATTATTTAATTTTTTCTTGATATACATTTGTAATAGTAAATTTTACAAAATATTCCTCAATCTCTATATGAGGTGGAGATGGACTATCAAACTTTTCACAAAAACTCTCCAAGTCATCCCAAAAGGCTTCTTTATCATGATCAACTGAAAGGACATGAAATTAATTTGTAATATTACCATTTGAAACATGTTTATCACACCTTTCTAACATTTTCATGTAATCATATGAAATTTCTTGATCTATTGCACTTGCTTCACCTTCATCTTCTATAGAGAATGGCATCTCATCTATCCACTCAAGCTCCATCTCATCTTGCTTTGGGATATCCAAAATAACGTTACTTTCTTGAAGCTCCAAAAAATTGGTGGAATCCTTAGATGAATCATCAACCTATTATTCTATCTCATCATTAAAATCTTTCATCTTAAGCTCTTTAATTTCATTCAATAAATCATGGTATAGCTATTACCAATGATCATCTTCTTCAAGAATATTCTCCATCCCAAGGATGGCTCTATGTGAGTTTTCTTCATGGTTGACTTCTAAGTAAATATTTGTTTTTAATAAATTTATATCAATTTTTGAAAGCTCTTGAGGAACCTCTTGCAACTCCTCTTCTTTGGTATCATGAAAAACTGAATCATGTTTGTCCTTGCCAAGTGGTATCTTGATAATGATTTCTTCCTCTTGATCAGTCAAGTCACCTTCATTTTTTATCTCTTTGGCTACATATTCTTAAATTACCTCAAACATAAGAGGTTATTGCTCCAAAATTGGCATGGTATATCCCTGAAAGTATTTAATAAGATGAGAGAGATCCATATAAATTACCACAGATACCTATTTTTGCTCATGTAGTTGTTCTTCTTGGATCACCTTCAACTCTTATTTTTGTTGCACTTTTTCTTGAATGGGTTTCCATGAAGGAAAGGTCTTTGGATTTTGAGGAGGAAGGGATGAAGGTTTAATGATCTATTTCTTGAATTAAATGTCATGAATGATGCTTGATTCTTCCACTTTCTCACTTGACTCTTGAATCTATTTCCAAGTCATGAACTTGGGTTTAGAAACCTTTGCTTCAGTATTTGTAGCAGCCATGGGTGTGAAAGAAGGAATTTGATGTTGTGTTTCCACTAAAAATACCATTTAATACTAGATATGTTGATTTTTAAGCTCAATTTACTTGGCTAAATTATCCTCAAAATCATGGATTAGATCACTGGGGATTTATTCTTGCAAACTTGAAGATGTAGGCTCTTGTTTGATCTCTACAGTCTAGAAATTAGACTTCTCATAAAAAATGTTTTCAACATTCTGAGACCTCTCTTGGATATACTTCTAGGTAGGAAATCTAGGAAAAGTTTGGTTTGAATCTTAAGGGCTATTATAAACATTAGTTTATTGATCATAAAGGGAAAATGACAGCTCTATGGGAATATACTATTGACTATGATGACCCTAGGGTTTCTCATAAACAACCAACCTCTCTTCAATGCTTACTATTAGACCTCTAATGTCTAAAATATCATAACTATACTCTGAGTGACCCTACCTTATGAAATTTGTGTATACCTCTTTAGCCTACTATAAATTTGTTCTCATACTCTAAATTTTGTATTTGGAAATTTCCTCACTATAGCTCTTTTTAGTGTCTATACTTATAATCTCTTTCTCATAGCCAAATAGAGCTTTCTTGAATATTGAGATGGATTGATTTGGGACTTTATTAGGCTAATTAGGAGGATAAAAATACTCATGAGAGTGGTTATAGGATTGGTATGATCTTTCATACCATTGATAAGGCTCTATATATTCATTATATGGCTGATATGGGTCATGAGAATCATACTGGAATTGTTTGTAAGGAGAAGAATAAAAAAATTGATCTCTATAAGCTATCATGTCCTACAAAATCATGAAGATAACTATAATTATGAATAAATATGTACCTTTTACCTTGATATAAGGACTATAGGAGTAATAGAAACTAGTTTTGAAGACAATTGTGCTATAAACTTGTACTCTAATAGCTAAACTCATGTCCCACCAAGCATGCCAGATCTATTAACAACTTAGATAGCACCCTAATTAAAGCCTTTATAGATTTAGCTCTGAATCCTTCACACCTATACTAACATTGGAATGATTTGAGGTGTGGGACACTTGAACTCAGACCAAACCTCTAAAATTTGGTGAGGCTGGCTCTTCTAATGTATCACTTTGACTTCTTACTATACTACTAATTTTTTGGTATGAAAAAGAAGAGAAAGAAACTAAAAAGGAAATCCTAATCTACTATTGGTGATACACCTATATTACTAGTTCATCCACTCTATTTAAGCTCTTAAAACACTGATTAGACAAGTAAAGACTGAATCTACAACAAATATCTTCTATGTATTAGTATTTCATGTAGAGGTTTTATATGATGATAAAAAAATAAGGGAAATGATGTAATAGGCATGATTCAAGGCACTAACCAACCACTTATATCCACTATAAGCTCAACCAAAAGACATCAAACACTGAACATGACTTGCATAATCTGACAAACTAGTAACTAGGTAAGAATCAAGACTTGACAAGGGAGAAAGCTCTACCATATATGCAAACCAACTAACATAAATAAACTATAACAACATAATTAAATCTGAAACAATCATTTTATTTATTTGAAAGGTTACAAAACTCAATCTTGGCAGAGTTTAGTCATGCCAAGAGAGGGATGGATTCTCAAAAATGGCTAAAAAGCCTACATATATAGTAAAAGAATAGAATAGCCAATAGATTGGAATTGGAAAAGAGAAGATGCGGTTAACTCCATATTAAATCTAGTCTAATTTCAATTACAAAATGATAACAAAGTCTTGAATCAATATTCTTTTGTCTCCTTGCCTTGCATAAAGATCTTCATTGGCATTGGAAAGAGAGTGGTGAGACCTTTGACAAGTCAATATTCTTTTCCATGAAATATACACAAAATTTTATACCTTAACTCAAGCTTTAATCTGATTTATAATTATTTTAAAGCCTTTCTTTGCATGAAAATAGAGGAAGATGCATGATCTTGACCAACTAGTCAACTGAAGAACAAGACTAGTTTACTCCACTAAGCTCCCTCCTTGCATGAAATGGAACTTTTAAGGATGAAAATTTTCATGAAAATCCATTTTAATATCAGATATGCATCATGTAAACTCTATGTAAGCTCTGTAGATAACCATCCAATGCCAAATTCAAACTTGACTATTTGACCAATTAGGCCTATTAGGCCTCATAGCCTATCTATGCACGTGGACTCCATGGAACCTTAAAAAATACACCATGAAACATGAAAAAAAAATGGTATTATATGTTTAATAAATTTTATCATCATAATATATGTGAATTTGATGAGAAAACTCTTGCCATTCAGTCAATAAGGTTGACCCACTTTGCCCCATTTTCCTACAGACTGGTCATTTTGATTAAGCTAGTAGGGATAATTTTAGGAACATTTATGAAAAACTAATGATTTTATGATGAATAACAAGTATCATGCTTCAAACTTTATTGATTGGATCCAATTGATCTGCCTTGTACTTTATTTTCCATGCTTTTTTCCACAAAAACCATGATTTTCACTCTGATCCATACAAATCCATATGTCAAATTTACATTTATGTAATCCTATAAGAATTTAATTTATGTTTTAAAAGTTTTAAGTTTGATACATAGTGATTTTATGGCAATAAAACCAACTTTTGCAAAAACTAGTTTTTTAAGGGTTTGAGAGGGTTTTAAAGCTAAATCTTCAAAATGATGATTTGTGAAGTAAATAACTCAAAATAAAAAAATATTACCATTTATTTGTATAATATTTATCCCCATAACACCTTTAAAATTTTTGGGTTCTTATACAAAATATATTCAAAGTTATCATGTGGAGGAAAACTGCCTATAGAGTTTTGCTTGCATTCTGGGTTGCCTATGATCTTAGCAATTTTCATAAATAAAAGCCAGTAAAACAACATAATTTTTAAATTAATTATAATTTAATATGGTTAATAAAATATACTTAGATATTTTTTCCAAACTCTTCATGTGGTGAAAGATATGAGCATCTGAAAAGGTGGCTTGGAAGGGTGTTTAGAATTGCAAAAAATGAAATTCTTCACCAGGATGAAAATGAAACTTCACATGATTTTATATTTATAAAAAAATCATTATGGGGTCTGTAACATGCTATAAAAACACTCTAAAAACATCATTTTACTTGAAAATTCAAAAATGCCCTTTTGGCCTATATGTTTGTATGCTTACAAAAGCCTTAATGAGCATGGTCTGCATTTGATTTGGAGTTTTTACACTCTTAAAGTGTATTATTATGATTTAAAAAAAATTATCTCATATTTTTCAAACTCTCACATGGACTTGGAAACTTCTATGGCACTTCAAAATGTTGTCTGCTCCAATGGTGACCTCAAATAGACATGCTGATGACTGTGACAAAACAATGAGTACTTTTACTCATCCAATGGCATTTAATATTTTTTATATGATTCCTCAACTCATTATTATTATTATAAAATCCAAATTTTTAGTTAAAAATATACTTTTTGATACAATAATCCTTAACTTTCCTTCAAATTTACCTCCTTTACATGGCATGTGACATACTTGACTATGTTTTTGCATATTGCATGTGTTTTCATGAACAATGGAGGTGTATTATATTAAAAACACATTCATATATCCCAATGTTCTTCTCAAATTGTTTGTAACTATTCTCTAACCCTCTTTCTAGCGTTTTTGATCTTGAAACAAGGAATTTAGGCCTCATACAGTCAACTTTCGTATATTAGGCCTACAAGTGTAAGTCTTTGAGGTGTAAGACTATAAGTAGTGGTAAATTTTGAGTTTGAGATAAGTCCTATTTAGCCTTATCAAGCTCATTTACATTGTTTATATGACCTTGTTTACCATACCATTGTGTCTCTCATCTATTACCTACAAACTTGAAGGTATGGTTGAGTTACTAGGGCTGTAAGTGTTCAATGTTAGGTGAACCTAATTTTATTCATGATTTTGAGAATATTTTCATCCTCTCTTAGTGTTTGAAAATAATCATTATCCATTTGACATAATGTTTTGAGACATGAAAGCCCTTAGTAGGGTAGTGTGTTTTCTTCATTGATGGTTATATTTAAACCTTAAGGTGGTTGACTAATCATTCTAGATATGTCCTTAGGCCTTCTTAAAAGCATGGATTGATCTCATACCCCACCACCATCATGAAACCCCATTTTCTCATAGCATTCCACCATGGAATATGCACCAAAAACTTGCTTACTTACATTTGAGAATAGACCTAAGTATTTTAGAGGGCTATAGGTGAAAATAGAATTTCTTGACTATGTTGCCTAAATACCTAAAACCCCCATCATGATATTTTACACTCATTTCAATTGTTTCTCTAAAAACATAATGTATCTAAAAACCTCCTTACATACCATTATATCCTATCCTCACTATCAAATTTAAAGGGTGATTGTGCCTTTGAGTGGTTGTAGATGAGGGTTTGATGGTTTGTAAATTATTAGGGTTTGGCACCTTTTACCTTTCAAAAAATTCTATCAACTATTTTCACTCCTTTTGGAAAACCACCATACCTCAAACACATGTTGACTATCACCATCATTATTGAAACATCCCTTTCTTTCCATATGTACTTGATTGTAACAATACATTGTCCTTTGTATGGACTATGGTAGGCTTGGATATGCTTTGGAAATCTTTGACATTACACAAAGTGTTTAGGAATATTTTATCATAATTATCTCTTCAACTTTAACAACCTATCCTAAAGGTTTATTAGTCATCTAGTCACCTTATGATCATAGCTAACCCTCTTCACTGTAACCTATTATGAAGGGATTGACTATAGGTGAGTATTTAATTATTTTAAGGATGAATTTTATGATTCTTTATGTATATGATTTGATCTTACCCAACACAAGTATTCATAACACTTTCCTATAATCATGAGATAAACTTCATCCTAAAAACAACTCTCATTGATCCTTTGTAATCTTAGGGATATAACTGCTTTTGAAATGGTTGTAGGATGAAATGGGGTTTTAGGTGTCCTTTTCTTTGATTTTAGGCTTATTTGAAAATTGAAAAGCCTTTTCCTTTAGCTCCATTAATCATTATTACTATTCATTGCTTGATTGTACCTTGATAGACATACTAGCCTCTTGATCCACAAAAACATCCTACTACCAAGAAGCCCTTCTTGACTATACCTCTTGTAGGTCATCATGACAGTGGTTATAGGGTATCATTTGAAATTAAACCTATCCCTCTTACTTTCTCCTTTCCCACCTATTGAGAGCAATCCTAATTCACTTTATACTCTTCATTAGGTAGTGTTTTAGGTTGAAAACCTCCTTGAGGTCTCCTTGATAACCAAACACCTATCAAGTGTAGATGAATACACCTACAAGCATGTAGGTGTATTCTAGGCACTGTAGGTCCCTTTGCATGAAGTACACAATATTACAATTCACTTTCTATCTAAAATCTTATGATGACATCCTCACACATAAAATATCCTTACAAAAGTGAAACAAAACCTCTTGATACATAATCTAAGCATGATTGGTAGCTATAACTTCTTTTTTATGGCACCTTATATGGATAATAATTTGTATATGAACTTTAAAAACTCCCAAAAGGAATATTTGATCTTCATTCCTCATGACTTATTGATGATGTCACTTCCATTGGCCATTAAATGAGGATATATTAACTTATCATTCATTGATTGATGTCCTTCATAACATATGACTGTTTACTGCTATAGGTCCCTTCCATGGTTGTGTTTGATGTTATGTAGGCCTAAAAATTCCTTGATCATGCTTGATATTCCTTTATCAATATTTTAGATCTCTTTATGATGGTAATCTGTAATGAAGATGGTGTGAGGTTGGTGGGGATGAGAAATGTGATGAAAACACATGAATGGAGATGGAAAAGACATAAACATAGTGAAAAAAGGTAGTGAATGATAGTAAGTTGGGGATGAATGGGATGATCATGTAAAGAAGCATGAAGGAGTATGAAAAAGTCTACCAAATTTTTCATATGAAAACACAAACTAATCATCATCACATCACATGACTTTGGAAGCCATTAGATAAGGGACAGTGGGGTAAACATGAAACATTATTTTCTTAAAAAACTTTAAAATGTGACAAAATTACTTAATCTATGCTAAACATGCCCTTTGGAGACACCTTGAGAGCATAGAGATGGACTGAGACATGAAACCTTGGATAAATTATTTTGTGAAACTTGATTTAAAACATGAAAACATGGAATAAATTGATGCCATAGACCAAAAAAATGTAACCTTGAAAATTCACTTTCTCCTCAACCATTTAACTCTTCTTGAAAGCATGCTCAATTTGTAGATTTGAGTGGATCCCTTTGTGAGCTTTGTTTAACCCTAAAATTAATGAATAAAAACTAAAGGGGGATATGGAGAGGTATATTAATTCCCCAATATTTTGTAACAACTTGAATTTTCTTAAAATTCTACCCAAGTGAGGAGAAACTAAAGAAAATTGATTGCCTTTTTGGTTGCAAGGCTATAAAAATTGGCCTATCTTCAAATGGATGGTTCATGATCCTAAATAATCCAATTAAATAACCAATTAATCCATAGTTAATAACTTTGAGTCTATTTTTCTTTCCCAAAATTTTAGATATGTATCCTTCATCAGCAGACCGTACCATCCTCAAACTTGCAAGCAGGTCACTTTATGCAAACTAGGAGAGTGCCTATAACTGAATGATTTAGGGCTTGTATTACCTCTAATTACCCTATAATTATTCTTGAATCTTTGATATGACCTGATTCTCCTGATTCAAGTCTCATATGTATAGAATTACATACGGATCTATACCATTCTTTGCAAATTGAAGGATATAAGCCTCTTTTTGGCATTTTAAATAAAAGTAATATATCCACCACCAAGTTTGATGCATGAAAAGGATATACATGAGTATTTTTCATGTTAAAAAAAGAATTTATCTTTTTAAATATTTTAATAAGTGAAATTGGCATGTGGGAGGTAAAATAGGGGCCTTTTTGGCTTAGAAAGTATATTAATTCACTTTTTCAATATTTAAAACTTTAGGAAAAGGTAATTTGAACGTTTTGAACATATTCAAAAGCCTTTTGAAATGATTAGTGATCTTTTTTTATTCAAATTTTGACATGTTTGACTAAACTTTTCATTTTAGGCCACAATTCATCAGTTAGACCAGCTGTAAAGGGCTATTACTTGGTTTTTGGAAAGTTTCATATTATAAGGGTAGTAATTTGGTCTTGACAGGTCAAATTACTAATAGTCTCTACCTGAATTGATGAAAAGAGTGGAGCCATCTAAAGGGTGAGGAAGAGGAAGGAATTAAATTGGGATATAATGGAAGAAATGGAATTTAAACAAAGAGAACATCTATTTCCCTTGGCAAAGAAAGCTAAAAAGGATCTAAAGGATCCTAATGAATACACTAAAGACTTTTATGCTTTTGTGGACTCAACTAGTGAAGCTATAAAATAAATTCATAAAATCAAAGAGGAAGCACAATAGAGATTATTGCATAGGAATACTATACATGCTCCTTTAGATATAGTTGATGATGTGCAGAGTGCAACCACTAAGCTATGTAAAATTTTGCATAATATTTGGGTTTTTAGAGTAGGAAGCCAAGTAGACAGAAAAAGGTGATCAAAATTTGGAACCAATTAAAAGAGTTGGATAAAATTTTGAATTTCTTGGTTCAATGTTCTATAACTAATGCCTTCAATCAATTAAACTTAATGTCCAACATGGATGCATCATGGTGCCTCAATTATGTAATTACAAAAAGGGATGTTTTCCTCAACTAGCATACATAGATGAAGAATCTATTGGGACATTTTACAAATCATGAGAATGCCTTGTAAATTATAAAAGAAATGATTTTCACTAATGTGATTACCCCTAAAAGTGAATTTGTCAACATGAAAAGTTTTTAGATCCTTCTCCAAGAATTTGCAAACAGCATCAATGAGGAATTTGAAGGGACAATATATATGATCAATGATGAAAATTTTTAATTCGTAAATTTTTCCAAGGATAGGTTAACAAACATTGAGTCTCTAAGAGTAGAGTTTATGAGCTTGAAAGTTGAATAGATAAGGTTGATGGATAAGGCCATAAAATCTTCAAACCTTATTTTCTTAATTTTGACATCATTAATAAGGAGTTCAAATATGCACATGCATTATTCAAAAAACTCAGGGCAAAATAAATAGCTTTAGGGTTAACACTAAACATGAAACCAACTATTAGCATTGCCACATCATTTTAAGGTTCCTAGTTTTTAGGATTTATAGTCATGCAATCTCAAAGTGGGCCTATTTTGATCCCACAAAGAATAACTAGGGATACTTTAGTTCTTCTATCCATCACTTCATATTATTCTTTGGCTAGTGGTGCCACATCATTAGCTTGATAAAAATTATTATGTACATACATGTTTTTGTTAATTTAGAATTTTGGTTACAAATTTAAATTGCATGTATATATTATATTTTTAGCTGTGCAATTATATTCTGAGCTAACTATTCTACATGAATATTTTGCACGAGTGTTGGATCCAAGTCCATTTTTTATAAATCTATTTTTAGACTTCACTTGAGAGATGAGGTTTTCCCCAGTCTAATATATTTATACTTGTATCCTCCCAATCCCAAAGGAAGGATAATTTTGGTTGTTAAGATTAATGGAAAATTTCTAGAAGTTATACAATTTTAGTCTTGATGTCTAAATCTTGATTCTTATCCAACTTATGGATTGTGTAAGAAGTTATATCATTTTGATTTCTTAGTGTTTTGTTTTCTAATGAGTCATTTATTTTATATACGGTCATTCATATTAAGCTATAGTTGATTTGAATTCCTTTGGCATTTAAATAATAATAATCCTTGTAGATGTGTTATTTCATTATAACAAACATGGAAACCTTTGATTTCATGTGTTTAAGTATGATTTACTTTGGTTACCTTTGATTTCTAACTATGTTTTATTGTTGGTGTGATACAATAGACTATAACAAATATTGGTCTATGATTTCTTGTTTAAACTATAGTTCAATTTATAGACATGGAAAGTTTCGTATATTATGGTCTAAAAGCCTCCTTTCCTGCCCTACCTTTCCCTCCTTTTTGAGTTCATTTTGAAGCCCTATCCACCTTAGGTTATAAACATCATCATTCTACATATATCAAGTAGATTTAGATTCATCCATAGATGACTCATCCATGGTAAACAAGACACCTCTATAGATACCAAAATTACTTCACACACGTGCATAAATCCCTATGTCAAAACCCCCCTTGCACCTCTTTTAATAATTAACCTTCCTAATCCATACTTTTACCCCTCACACATTTAATTAATTTAAAATATTTAGTTAAGTAAATTAAAAACTACTTATGCCACCTTACCTAGCCACCTCATCCTAAGACTAATTCTTACCCTTTAAGTCACCTCAAGACTTAGTCCCCTAATCCTAACTACCCATGACTTAATCTCACCCCAAACATAAATTCCTAGTAAACTATGTCCTTCTTAACCTCACATTTCTACTATTTCTTAATGAATACCACACTTGGCATGAGAAAGAACAGATAATAGGCTAAAAATAGCCCTTTTACCTATTGTCATACCATCGACGTCAATCAACCCATGGTGACATTCGTGGCAACATCGATGGTGGTTACTTAAGCCAAATTCCAACCTAATGTTTAGGTCAGTATAAATCAAAAAAATTGAGTTTTTTACATACATGCTTTAGTATTCAACTTTCTACATCCAGGCTTACCATTACTCTACACAAATCAATCCAGATTAGGAATTGATATACTATACAAAGCTTGGATTCTTTTGAAATTGTATTACATGCTTGTCTTTCTATTCACCTATTACTTCAACATGCCTCATCAGAGCCATCTATCTAGCACCCATGATTCATACATTTCATTAGCTAAGTATATCTCTATGTTTTGCTAATTTTTTTAAATAGTCATTTTAAAATTACTTTACATTATACTATTTATCATTTTATGAATGTCATGACTCTCCCTGTGGAGGAGTTGTAAAACTCCTTTGCCTATTTTCCTCTACTCTAAACATACCAACCTTTTGTCTAGACTCCCCTAAGTCTTACACACTCCCTTATGACTCTTCGCAACCTCATAAACCTGACCACATCCACCTCCCATCTCAAAAAAGTCTCCTACAACCACCTGAGAACCTATTGCCCCTACCAACATCGGTCGCATAAAAAAGATCAGTCATATTAGTGACATCAACCATATCTCCTTACTGACATCAGAAGCCTAATTGATGTTGGTGATTATGTATTTCCACTAACCTCCCTGAGCCTGCCCAAATAACCTCTAAAAACATCAACAACTCATATTACTTGCACTATGCCACTCTCTGCTACACTTAGACTACAAGAACAGTATGAATATTTATCTCTTTCATTTTTTTGTTCATTACCAATTTTGTTTCAAAAAGTAGACTATCATCCCTAAGGAAGTTTAACACTTTTAGGAACAAGTGCGTAGCTTGACAACCCACTCATATATCTACTAACAAATATTTTTGGTGGTAGTACTTTCTTATTCAAAGGTAATCCTCCCTAGCCAAAGAGGAGTGCTCAACATTATCTGGATATGGCACACAACCAATCTAGGTTCTCTCTAATCTCTAATCCCTACCCTTCATCTCTATTTCTCTTTAAATATCAAATAGATTTAAAATTTAGTGAAATATTTCTAGTATGCTCAATGGGACCCTAGAGTTTTTCTTGGGTCATTGCTTGTTTTAAGTGTTCATATAGGTGAATTATAGTGAAAATTTAATTTATTTCACTTTGTCCTTCTCTTCTCCCTCGAAACAAAATATTCAACATTTTATTTTCTATTTAAAGGTGATAAACTAAAATTTCTTCTTCCTTGCCACTCTTCTCTTCCTTTTGTTCCTAAAAGAAACTTATCATTTTTATTACAAGTTAAAAGAATCTCTTATTTATCTATTTATTGCATGCACATTAGGATAGTGAAATTCATTCTCTTATCCTATTTCATCATTGTTTTCATTTGAATCAAAACACTTCAGATTTGAGTTTAAAACTTACTGCACTTCATTGTTTACTTGTTACATATTAGCTCACATAGTTAATTACAAGCATTATGAATGAATCATAGTACACCTATGTTACACAACCAGATCACACTCACAAAAAAAAACATATAAACTCACCTAAGACAAGGCCCATTAGTATTTCATCACTTGGTGGATCATCTTACCCTACCTAGCTATCCTACTTAGATCTCACCACCAAGGGGAGAACCCACTCCATTCTCTGGTAGAGTATAAACTCTAGGTAGAATGTATATTTTGGTTAAGTGGCTTGGCTTGGCTTCAAGTCCTCAAAGTATAGGGAGAAAGTTCCTATAACAAGCCATGTACTTGGTCTAATACAAATTTCCTTTTGAGCAACAAAACTAACCTAAAACTAGCTCTAGATTGCTTTATAGTACCTTCAGTAACCAAACTCTCATCTCACCATCTAATTAAGGCATAAGCCAATACAAGACTAAAATTAATATTTAGGAGTTAATAATTAGTGGTTGTATGTTCTTTTTCTACTTTTTTATTGCTTTTTATATTTTGGAGTTGGTAAGGACATTTTTCCATTAATTTACAAAATTAATACCATTTATAATACGTAGGTTGTTTAACCTATTAAATTAATTTTTTTGAGTGTTCATTCTCCTTATACAGACCTCTTACATCCTCTATTTTACCTAGATTTTATCTCTAGGTTTTTAAAATGTTAGATTTTTCATCTCCCAGGATATCATAGTGACCGACATCAGCTAATCCCACCGATGTCAGTAGACTTTAACCTACCGACATTGGTTAAGTGATCGATGTCAGTGAATGTGTTATTTTAATTTGCTCAAAATAACAAGCTAAAATAACCTATCATTAATACATAATATTAAGATTGTTTATACTTCTTCTTACATGGTATTGACATAAACCCAAGGCAAAATTCTTACTGATTATGCAAGCTGGAAACCACTTCCACCTTCCCCTCTTGTTGTTGATTCTATCATGGAGTATACTTTAGATAAAGATCATACTCCTAACTCCAACCAAATTCATATGTGCTTGAATGAGATCAATATTTTGCTAAATTTATTGATCACAACATGGTAGCCCTTTAGCATTACCTTGTCATGAACCAAACCCATAATTCTATGGGTGATCCACTATATAGTATGAAAATTTCTTTGATGGAGACAACTTCAGTTTCAACTATCTCCACTATGTTCGACAAGTAACCCAACCATAAACAATATCCAAAGTTCAACATCACCAGCTACCCAATCCCACCTAAACCTTGGCATGACTTCCCTAGCTTCACAACCACAAGTAGTTCAGTCAAGTGTAACCCCATTTCAAAATTTGGTGGTACCCATCCCATCTAATATTGCATATATAATTACCTGAGTTATGACTCACCCTTCACCTAGTATAACCATGCCAACAACCCAACCTACAATAACACCATCCAACCGAGTAGGACAAGCCCCTTTCATTTTTTCCCCTAGCCTATGACTCTCTACCCCTATGTTATGTCAACACAACCATAATAAGCTATGTCATATGCTCCCTCTACTTCTTATCAAGTTCATTATAACTTAGGGGGTATCTCCCAAATGAATCCCCCTCTAGACCTCATTAATATGCTAATGGACAAGATTTCTAATCTAAAGAAATTCATGTTAGGTTTAATGAATGTGTTATCTTATGATCAGATATGTAATGAGCCCATCCACCCTTCTATGCCTATTCACCCTTATCCAAGCTAATGGGAAGTCCCAAAATTTACTCATTTCCAAAGTAAAGAGCACCCATAATAGCATTTGTGATCATTTAGATATGCTTTTTATTTAATAGGGCACGATGATTCATTACTACTTCACACTTTCCCTATGTCTTTTTTGAGGGATTCCCTAGATTGGTATAGCTCTATAACTCGACACTCCATTTTTTCATTTACCCAACTTGCAAATATATTCCTAGACCATTTCTCTATCAACATTTCTAAAAAGGTTTCTATTATGGACCTTTATTCTCTTAGACAATTTGACGATGAGTCTATCATGGATTTTGTCACTCGCTCAAGAGGCTTAATCAATCAAATCTCTTTCTCTTTACTCCAACCTAAGCTTATTGAGCTCTTCTCGAGGGCATGTTCTAAGCACATTTCATCTACACTCTGAGTACAAACTTTTCACACATTTTATTAATCCTTTATAATGGTGTGGAAACTTGAGATTCAAGCTATAGATGAAGATAGAGTCAAGTTATGAAGTAAGAACACCAATTCAAAATCAAATGACTCCTCTTATTCTAAAACTTATCCTTCTAACCAAAAATCTAAAAGCTCCACCAATGTGATGGTCATTAAATCATCTTCTTCCACAACAACAAACCAACCTAATTCCTCAACGTCCCAAAATCTGACCAAACAATTCTAACAATGGTATGATCAAAGACAATACACTCCCATTGTGGAGTCATATACTTCCATTTTGGAAAAACTATTACAACAAGGAGCCATAACCCTTCCTCAAATCAAGCCTCCTATATAGTTCGACCCCTCCCATCCTATTCCATATTGGTATAATGAGGATGAGTTTTGTAGCTACCATTGAGTCAAAGGCCAAAATTTTAATAACTATAAAACATTCAAGAACATTATTCAAGACATGCTTGACATGGGTGATCTCATCTTGGATAACTCTAATGCACCTACTAATAAAAATATGGATGTGTTAAAATAGCCTTTTCCTAACCATTCACCTAATAAAAATATTGTTCAAATCATGACAAATAACTCATGTGATCATAATATCCATATGATTAATATGGTCTTTCCTTTACCTCCAGTACAACCTCTCCCACAATAGAAGGCACCCATTTTACCTACTCCTCCCCCAAAATCAATGGAATTTGTTTTTCCCATTCTTACTCCTTGAATAGAAGATCTTACTTCACCTATTCCACTCCCACATGAGGAAGAACATCCTTTACCACTCTTTTTACCATAAGAGGAGCCTATATTACTAGTTCCTTTTGCACCAATATTACTTATCCTATTACCTAAGGACCACACCTTACCCATTCCATAAATACATGTTAAGGGGAACATCATTGCTATGTTATACCCTCTTGAGGAACCCTCTTCACCTATCTCTTCTCCATAGATAGAAAGTATTACCCCATCCACTCCTCCTTTGCACCTAGAAGAGCTAGTGTTATCTACTCCTACGTTAGATGAGAGACCTATTATGCCTACTCTGATTCAACTAATTTTACAAATTATTTTACCTATGGAGGATCATACTTTACTTATTCCTCACCCACATGTTGAGGGAGAAATTATACCTATGCTCTACCCTCTTAAGGATCCTTCTTTGCCCACCTCTCCTCCACCTATGGAAGACCATGCCTCTTCTCCTATCTCTATCGAAGAAGACCCTATTATGGTTGTTTCTCATCTTTGGCCTGAGGTAGTAGAGACCAAAAATTTCCCTCTTTCTCAATCAGCTCAACCTTCTAAAGAAGTAACTATAAGGCCTACATCAACTTCATCTAAACCCTTCTTGTGGTTAGTGAAAAGTCTAGAATTTATTTACTCATATAACATTTTGAGACTAACTTAAAACTCTTTATCCTACATAATGAGTGTTGACATTTACCACCAACCCTCTCACTACCCTTTACCCCAAGGTCTTTGAAAAAGTTATAAATTCTTCACCAAAATCACTAGAAGCTCATCCTTCTATGTCAGATCCCTCACCCTCACATGTGTCTACAAATTAAAGTAGATCAAGTCTTTAGGCATACATCTAATCTCTAAACTAATTCATTTATAGGTAAAAATAGATCTAACTCTCCAACCACAAGTTAGAGTTTCACAACTTAGACTATAGAAAAATGTTAAGCTTCCTAGATCTCACTAATCCTTCCTTCTTCCACCCTTAACTTTGTCATCAATTTTAGGACCACACCCCTCTACTTTAGTTAGAGTATCTCTAATACAAGAAAAACAAAAGGCTAATTTACCTCCACTACTAACTCTACCACTTAGTATGCCTTTCTCATATGACACCATAATACCTAACACCAAGAAAGTGTTAGTAAAACACATGACTCCACTACCACCTAAAAAGGTGCCATAAAAAATCATGCTTATGACTCCAAAACTAAAGAAGGTGCCCACTCATATTACAACAATAAGTGCTATCCCACTCATAAGCTCTAAGATCTTTTTCCTATGCCAATTTTTGTAATATTCTATAATAACTCTTCCTCCCATTAAGCCTTATATCCCTCTTGGATAAAATCCATCTTGGTTTGATGATACACAAGTGTGTCTATATCATCATTCACCTGGACATGATACTAAGATTTGTAAATCTCTCATGATAGTCATTCAACAATACTTTGATTTTGATACTCTCTTTGTTGATACTCCCATTAACCTTCCTACTATTCCACCTCTCACATTATTCCACCTAAAATCAAACCCAAAGATGTTGTTATACCCCCTTTTCCACTTCACCTATGTTTTAGATCAACATAATTAATGTGGCCACATAGTCACAAAATCAAAAAGATATAGGTAAGGAAAAGGTTGTTTCCCCTTGGGCTCATCCATTTTCCAAAGACACTCCTCTGAATTGCAAGATTCCATCTTGGGTGTCCTAAAACCAACATCTTCAAAAGTTATTCAAAGCTCGATGGTGAAACAACTTCACCAACCCCCCTATGAAAATGTCCTTGTATGAGTTAATCCAAAACTCACCCCAACATTGTCAAGCTTTGATTAGTGCCTTACAAGTAGTTAAGGTATAACCTGATGATCCCAAACCTCTAACAGCTTTGGTCATCTCTCTTAATTCTATCTGCCTAATTTCCTTTAGTGATTCAAAAACTCCACTTCAACACCCTAAAGATTAATATTCTACCCTTTTTATCACTGCATATATCAATCAAACTCATTTTAAAAGAGTCATGATCGATAAGAGAGCTAGTATTAATGTTATCTCCACCCATGCTTACAAACAACTAGATCTTCTTGATAATTACATGTCTCAAACCAATGTGGTGCTCCATTCCTTTAATGATACCATAGCTACTATGGTGGGCACTATTGTCTTACATATCTATGTGGGTCCCTACATAATTTTTGAGCTCTTCTATGTTGTATAAGGAGAGTTATAATATAACATACTACTTGGATGACCTTGGATATGTGCTATGGTATGTGTGCCCTCAAATTTTCACCAATGTGTCAAGTTTGAACACAATGGGCAAGTGAATGTTATTCCCACTGACCCACCTACTTTTAAAACATTTAACATGAATTATATCCCCAATGATGTTCTCATTCCATTAAATATGCCATCTTCTCCATATGATGCTTCTAAAGTTTCCACAAGCTCCACTACTCTGGTTACATAGATATCAATGACACAAATTCTTGATAAAGACCTCGTGAAGGAAACTTTTAAGCATATGTCACTCAGAGAATATCATTTGTTGACACTCAACATGTTCCATAATCCAAAATAGTATGGAAAGCTTCATATGCACCCAAATTATGATCCCTGTATTGGCATGGTCATCCCATATAGTCCCCCTAACCTTCTAACTAATTTCACATATAGGGAAATTGATCGAGCTCTCACTATTGGCATTCCATATTCTTCACCACAATGATTTACCTATGACTTCTCTTTCTTGAGAAATCCTACCTTCATTCACACCTATCTTTAGGTGTGCCTAGAGAGGATTTGGTTTGGGTCATTATGAGTAGGGTGTTCATATGCCCATTGAATATGCCACCAAAAAAACCCTTAAAAATGCCAAAAAGTGGCATGGAGTGGGTTATGGCAAACCAACTAAACTCACTAAAAACTATCATATACCAATTATTAAAGAGCCAGTCTTTCCTTATCCATCTTCTCCCCCACCATCACTATCAAATTAGAGGTATCTATACTTCCTAATTTATTTTTCAATAAATGACATCCATTTGGGCCCCCTCACCTAGCACCAAGGTAAGGAAATAAGGTCCCTTCTCATTAGTCTTGATATGATTGATGCAGACTTTCCCAATATCAACACTATCCAATGTCAAGAGGATGACACTATTCTCACATACATGGGTGAAGATGATTCCTATATCCAATGCTTACTCTAATCCAAAATGTAGGTTATGTTAAATGAATCAACCATTGGCATTAATTTGCCTTCTCACAATAACCCCAATATTCTTAAGATTAGCTAGTCTTTAGACTCCTTTGAGCAAGAAAATTATCTCACACTTCTTAATAACCATAACAAGCCTTCATTTGGTCTTATAATGACACGCCTGGTATCGACCCTTCTATCATCACCCACAACATTTTCACCAACCAAGATGCTAAACCTGTTAAGAAAAAGCTTCACAAAATGCATCCTCTTATTTCTCTCATTATCAAAGAAGAGCTCTAATTCCTCCTTTTTGTTAACTTTATTCAACCCATTAACTACCCATAATGGGTTTCCAATATTGTTCTTGTCATAAAAATGATAGGGGGAATCCACATCTGCACTGACTATCATGACCTAAATGTCACCTATCTAAAGTATGATTTTTATTTGCTAAATATTGACTAACATGTTGATCTAACAGCTGACCATGAGATGCTATCACTTATGGATGGGTTCTTAGGTTACAATCAAATCTTGGTTGCTCTTAAGAATCAACACAAGACAATTTGAATTACCCCATGGGGGACTTTCTATTATCGGGTCATGCCCTTTGGTCTAAAGAATGTTGGTGCCACCTACCAATGCATTATGACTTACATCTTCCATGATCTCCTACACAAAATTATGGAAGACTATATGGATGATTTACTCAAAAATTCTAAACTTTGCCAAGATCACTTGATGATTCTCAAAATCATATTCACTTGTTTCCTCTAATATAACATTTGACTAAACCCAAAGAAATGCATCTTTGGTCTCCTTTTTGGTAAGCTCTTAGGATTTATCATTTCTCTCCATGGTATTGAAGTTGACCCTGCTAAGGTTCAAGCAATACTAGAGATGCCTCCACCTACTAATATCAAGCAACTCTACAACTTATAAGGCAATATTCATTCAATTTGTTACTTTATCTCTTAGTTGTTTGATCATTGTCAACCCCATCTCCTCAAAAAAGATGCCTCCTTTTATTGGAATATATATTTCCAAGAAGTCTTTGACACACTAAAATGATATATTATTTCCCCATCAATTATTATTCCACATAAGGAAACTCATCCTTTCTACCTTTACATCTCTACAACAGACCATTCTCTGGGTGCTATGATTGCACATCATGATGATCACCATCAAGAACAAGTAGTTTAATATATAAGCTACACACTTATTGATTATGAAACTCGATATACCCATATCAAAAAGCTTTGTCTCGTGTTGGTCTTTATAGCTTCCAATCTCCATCATTACTTCTTAAATCTCAAAACCTATGTCATCACCCATACTGATCCCCTCAAATACATGCATTCCAAGCTATATCACAACCAACATGTAACTTGGTGGCTCATGATCCTTGATTAATTTGACTTAGAATTTATTCAACAAAAGTAAATTAAGGGACAAATCACTAACCAATTATCTACTTCCCCTTTAACTAACAACTAACTTTCAACCTTGAATTCCTTGATGAATCCATTATATCGCTCTCCATCGATGACATCTCCTATCAAATAATGATGTTCTTTGATGGATCTAAATGTCAACAAAATGGGGCTATAGGGGTCATCCTCATCCCTCTTGATGGTGAGCATATGACTTTGTCATTTAAACTAGATTTTTAATGTACTAACAATATGGTTGAATATGAAGCTTTGATCTTAGGATCAATAACCATTTTTGGTGACTCCCAACTAGTGGTTAGTCAGGTTAATGGTTCCTACCTATGCAAAAACAAAATTTTGCAATGATATAAACATCATGTAGATACATTATTGGAATCATTTGACTCCTACCTCTTGAAAAATATTCTTTGATCTACAAACAAGTTTACTGACACAATGGCTTCCCTTACTTCACACATACCCTCTTCACCCTCTTCCTCAAAAATCTATGTCACTATGAATCACTTAACATTGTCCTCTTATGTATCAACTAACATCCTTTTGATTGGCAATGTAACATACAACCCACATGACTTATGGTACAAGAAACTCATGTATTACCTTTCCTTTTCTATTACCCCTTCCAACCTCTTGAATAATGGGAGGCATGTCTTCATGAAATGTGTCTCTCATTACACTATGTTAGGGGGACTTCTCTATAAGTGAGGTTTTGATGGTCTCCTCCTTAGATGCCTCACTATTACTGAGATACCTGTAGACACCAAAATTGTGTCTACTCCTTAGTTGACTCCCACTTTGGTCCCCTTGGTCCACTTCTAAACATTTCCAACCCACACACTTATTAATTTAAAATAAACTACCTATTTTAAATTAATAACACCACCCTTGACACATCACCCATGACACCTCACCTTGCCCTTGGATACCCCCATTTATCACCCTATGACCCTTCATAATGACCTAAGACCTATTTCAACTCCCCCACTAACCTCTCATGCCTATTTAATCCACCTTTGGACCATTTTCCAATGGCAGCTAAACTCGGTAGATGGAAGAATGGGAAAAAGGCTAAAAATAGCCTTTTTTCCCATTCTCTAGCCGCCGACGTCGGTCAACCATTGGTTGACACTGGTGATATCGCTAATGTCGATTGCTTAAAACCACATTCTAACCCCCAAAATGGCTAATCATAGAACTAAATGTGAATTCTCTTGCTCCCAAAATTTGACCTCTTTCTCTCTCTCTCCTAGATGCACACCAAGCATCACAGGCTACAGGAACTTTGCATCAGTCACTCCACACCTGATTGAAACATTGCAAGAAGTCTTCTACATCAGCCACATCAGGAATAAATGTGCACACCTCTGATTCTTCAGCAAGAAAGAGCTAAGTATTCTTTTTCTATTTCATTTCAATAATTTAGAAAGCATTATCAATTAGCTTCTATTTAGCATTTCTAAATATCATCAACCAGACCTGACTTTCTTCTTGGAGAGGCTGAGAGGCCTTCCCCATATCCTTACTCCTTTTGACAACCTGTCCTCTACCCCTTGTCCCTCTTAAGACTCTATTGACTTCCATGCAATCTTACACAGACCTCTAAACTCCTACAGACCTCTTAGACTCCTCTGTCACCCATAAACCCATCCAAAACCCATCTAAGGCCATTGCCCTATCTGACATCGACCATTTCCCCTATCGATGTTGGTAGACTAACTGACGTTGGCAACCTTTACCAACTAATGCCTGTAGAACTACCGACATCGATGACTATGACAGATTGATAGTAGAATATAGGTACGCATTATCTCTATTTCTTTTGTTTAGTCTTTCACCATTTCTCTTTCTAGCAACACTCTTTTATCAACTAGTGGACTGTCATCCCTCAAGGAAGTCTTTGCACTTTTAGGACCGAGCTTTGCTTGGCAGTGCACCATATATCTATCTAATATTTTCTTTGTTTAAGACTTTATTATCTATAGGTGTCATCCTCCACAGCCAAAGAGGAGCTCCTTCAATCGTCTAGATACAATGCACAACTTCATCTGGGTACGTACAAACCCTTAACCTTTTAATTTTAGTTTTTTATTTCTTCTGAATGTGAAAAGTGAAAAAGTGATTAGAAACATTCTGGCACGCCTGGTGGGACCCTGGAGTTTTCCTTGGGTTCATTTATTCTAAAGGTAAACATTCATATAGGTCCATTAGATCTCTTCTTGCATCCTTTCCTTCTATCTCTTCATTTTGAAATAAAATCATAAGCGAAAGTTAAAAAGAACTTCTTTCTTTTTCTTCTTGTCACCTTTCTTTCCTGCATCTTAGAGTAGTGAAATTCATACTCTTAACCTTTTCCCAACTTGTTTACATCTGAACAAAACATTTCAATTTGGGTTAAAAATATAAAGCATCTCATTCTTGCTTGAATGCATTTTTAGCTCATCTAGTAATTAAAACCGCATTATGAATAAAGCATACTACACATATGTTACACGACCAGACCACATTCACAAAATCAAACATCTAAACATACCTGAGACAAGGCCCAACTAGGATTTCATCACCTAGTGGATACCTTACCCTTCTTGGCAATCCCACTTAGACTTCACTACCAAGGGGAGAACCCACTCTGTTCTCTAGCAGAGTATAAACTCTAGGGGAAGTATATACTGGCTAAGTGACCCAACTTATCTCTAGGCTCGTGAAGTGAGGGGAGCAAGCTCCTAGCACCAAGCCACGTACAGAACCTAATACAGATATTGAGCAACAGTATTTAACCTGAAACCAACCTTAGACTACCTCTTTTAGTACCCATTCTAAAAGCCTAACTTCCCAAACATATTCTTCTAAGGCATAAGCCAACACGATTCTAAAATTCTTATTCTTAGGAATTAACATTTAGAGGTTGCTTGCCTTCATCTATTTTTATATCTATATCTAATTTTTTGAGTTAGTGAGGTCACATTTTGAGATTTAAAAACAACTCAGACTTTCTTCTTTCTTCTAAAAACTTTTAGTTTTTTGAGTTTGTGGAAATACACAATAACCAACATTAGTTTTTCCACTGACATCAGCAACTTATCTTCACCGATATCAGTTATCTGATCGACATCGACAACTTACTTCACCGACATCAGTTTTTCTACTGATGTCGATCACTGTCAAAAATCTTTCTTCTCAAACAACAAGTTCAAAACCTAATTTTTTGGCTGTCAAAAACACATTCTAGTTTTTTGAGGCTGAAACATAAATTTTTTAGAACCTGAACCTATCTTGCCTTGGATGGTTTTGGCACGTAGTCAAACCAAAACTCTTGTTGACCATGTAAGGTAGCAACCACTCCCACCTTCACCTTCTATATCAAGTCCCCAAATGGAGTATAATTTAGAAACTAAACATACTCCTATCCAACCAACCCCAACTCAACCCCCTATTGTTCTTGAAGGGGACTAAGACTTTGAAAGGTTCCTTGACCTCAATGTCAAGGCTCTTCAGCACTATCTTGTGAGAAGTCAAATGTGAGATCCTTCAGGCAACCTAGTTTATGGGATGCCAACTTCCTTACTTTAAACGACAATCATATCAACAGCCTCCATAACCCAACCCATGGTCACCCAGGCCATTGCCTCAACTAACAACCCAACCATGACCAATCTTCAAAGTGTGGCCTCTCCTATTTTTGGACCTACCTCCATTGGGGTTTCTGTAACCCCCTCAACCACAAACCATTTAACAAAGTCCTACACCATTCCAAAACTTAATTGTCTCCATCCACCTACTCTTGCACCCATAAATACAAGAGTGACTACTTATCTTTTGGCTAGTGTTGCCACCATCCAACCACCTTTGGCGACATCAAGTCAAATTCTGCCTTCTAGCTTCATGACACAACCACTCTTGACTTCAACATCAGTCCCTATGACTAGTTACCAATATGTTGCACCGATACAAACACAACCTAGTATGTCATACGCTCCATCTAACACCTTCCAAATGCCTTACAACCTAGGGGGCACCCCACCTACAAATCCATCAACCAATCTAATCAAGATGTTGATGGATAAGGTGTCTAACCTTGAGACATCCATTTTTGGTTCAAGAAATGTTCTCTCATATGAACAAATCTATAATGAACTCATTCATCCTTTAGTCCCAATCTGACCATATCCTAGCCAGTGGGAACTTCCCAAGTATACTCACTTTTAGAGTAAGGAAGACCCACAACAACATCTATGAGCGTTTAGACATGCTTGTTACCTTATAGCACATGATGATGCGTTATTACTACGCACATTTCCCATGTCACTTTCTAGTGCTGCCCTCGATTGGTATAGTTCTATTACTAGTCACTCTATCTTTTCTTTCACTCAACTAGCCCAACTTTTCCTTGACCACTTTTCAATTAACATCACTAAAAAGGTTTCCATCACGGACCTATACTCTATCAAATAATTCAATGATGAATCAATAGCCAATTTTGTTGCTTGATGGAGCAGTTTAATCAACCAACTTTCCTTTTCCTTACCTCAACCTGAGCTCATCAAGCTCTTTTCACAAGCATGTGCCAAACACATCTCATATACTTTGTGGGTCCAAACATTCCGCACATTTGACGAAGCTTTCACCATGGCTAGGAAGCTTAAACTCCATGTTGTAAAAGAAGATAAAGTCAAATTATGTAGTAATGTAAAATTCAATGACCCTTCTTCTTCCCAACCTTCTTCTTCTCACTCTAAGTCTAAAGGAGTGGAAAATGCTGTGGTCATTAGGCCATCATCTTCAACAACACCCAACCAATCTGACCCTTCCACATCACAAAGCATGACCAAACAATTCCAACAATGGTATATACAACATCAGTACACTCCAATAGGAGAATCATATGCTTCTATGTTGGATAAATTAGTCTAGCAGGGCTCCCTCAAATTTGACTACCTCAATTTGACCCCTCAAAAGCCATCCCTACATGGTATAGGGAAAATGACTTCTGTAACTATCATCGTGTCAAAGGTCATGACACAGACAACTGTAAAACTTTCAAAAACATTGTCCAAGACATGCTAGACAAGGGGGATCTTGTTTTAGATAACCCAAATGTGCCAACTAACCAAAACATTGACATCTTTAGATAACCATTCCCTAATCATCCCCCTAGTCAAAACAACGTCCAGACCATGGCTGATGACCTCCAAGAGCATAATATACGCATGATCAACATGGTCTCTCCTTTTATGCCTAACCAACCTCTCCAATAGTTTGAAGAGGTTAGTCAACCTATTTGTCCACCATAGGTAGAAGAGCCTTCTTCACCTATTTGTCCACCACAGGTAGAAGAGCCTTCTTCTCCTATTTGTCCTCCACAAATGGAGGATAGTCCTCCATCTAGCCTCTTTTCACACGTGGGGGAGTCTACTTTGATCTCTCCCATATTGGAGGATGCTTTGGTGGCACCAACACCGGTGGCCTCACCCTCATCCTTCTTATCATCAATAGGGGATCACACTTTCCCTGCTCTTAGACCACACATCAAAACCATGATCATACCTAAGCTCTATCCTCTAGAAGAGCCACGTTCTCCAATTCCTTCTCCACTGAGAGAAGAACCTATCACTTCACCTACTTTGGCTGAGGAGGATCCAGTGATGGTTCTTTCATGCCTTTTTCCCAAGATCGCTATGTCTCACACATTTTCATCTACATCTGAACCTAAACCCTCACAAACTTCCACTATACCAAAGTTGGTTAAATCCCTCCATGTTCACCCCATATCAAACCTCACTCATCCACAAATGAAGGTAGACTTAAGCCTCACCTCACACAATAGTAGTCCTCGCACCATGCAAAAGAAAGCTGCTAAATCACGTCAGAGAACTCCTCCTCCACCATCATCATTGCCCTCTATTTTGGGCTCACACCCTTCCACATTAATAAGAGTGCTTCCAACTCCAACACCTATAAAAAACAAATCACCTCCATTACTACCTTTACCCATCCAACATATATTTCCTCTAAAACATCCAACACCTCTCACCATAAAAGTGCCATCTACACGTATGGCTACACTACTAAATAAAAGGATGGTACAAAAAACTCCTCCTACAACTCCTAAACAAGAGTTGTCAACTCCTATTTCAATAAAATGCATAAACCCATTAGTGGGTTCTTATGCTTTGCTATTACGGCAATTATTGAAGTCTTCTCGCATCAGTCTCCCACCTCTTAAACTATTTCAACCTCTCAGACCAAAACCATCTTGGTTTGATAACACTAAAATCTGCCTATATCATCGCTCACCTAGGCATGACACTAAAAATTGTTGTGCCCTCAAGGTTGTCATTCACCATTATTTGGAAAAAGACACCCTTCTTATTGGGGATACTATCAACAAATCTCTAACACAATCTAATGTCTCCCAAACCTCTTCACCTTCACACTCATCAACTCTTGGATCAAAACCATCTTGGTTTGATGACACTAAATTTTGTGCATATCATCACACACCTAGACATGACACTGAGTGTTGTTGCACTCTTAAGGCTATCATTCGTCAACACCTAAAAAAGGACACCCTATTCATTAAGGATCCTCTTGACCACCCTTTAACCAAGCTATCGACACCATCCCATGCCTCTCAAACATCTTCACCTAAATTGGGATCCCATCACAAGACTATGGTCCCTCTACTTCCTTCATCCCCTTTATTCGAAGATTAACACCATCAATGTGGCCACTAGGTCACAAACTTTAAAGGATAAAGGAAAAGAGAAAGCTACTATTTCTTGGACCTACCCATTTATCAAGCCTGCTCAACCACCCAAACCCAAGATTTCTATCTTAGGTACATCCCAACCAACTTTTTCAAAGGCAATCCATGATTCTATGGTGAAATAGCTTCACCAAACTCCCATGAAGATGACTTTATATGATCTCATTCAAAGCTCTCCACAACATCGTCAAGCTTTAATCAAAGCTTTATAGGTAGTGGAGGTCTAACTTGAGGACCCCCAACCACTAGCTGCCTTAGTCTAATCATTACCCACTGTCACCTCTATTACCTTTAGTGATTATGAAATTCCTACCTCCAACTTGAAAGATCAGGATGCTACCCTTTTCATCACAACCTACATTGATCAAACTCACATTAAGCAGGTTATGATTGATGGGGGCACCAACATCAATATCATTTCCACCCATGCCTATGACCAATTAGCCCTCCCAAAGAATTGCGTGTCAAAAACCAATGCAAATCTTTAAACTTTTAATGACACCACCGCCACTACCATTGGCACCATCATCTTACATATTCGTGTTGGCCCACAAATAATCTCAAAGCTCTTCTACATCATCGAGGGAGAGTTCCAATACAACATGTTATTAGGATGACCTTGGATCCATGCCATGGCCTATGTCCCTTCTACATTACACCATTGTGTCAAATTTGAACATGATGATTAGGTCCATGTCATTCCCATAGACCCCTCCCCTTTCAAGACATGAAACACAACTTATCAACCCAATGATGTTCTCATTCCCTTCAAGAGATCGACCCAAACACCACCTCCACCTGCGAAAGCTTCAACAAGTACGTAAATGGTGGTTGCACTTACACCACCTCCTCAAGTGACAACAAAGGACCCTATGGAAGATATCTTCCAACGTCTTTCTCTTGGGGAGTATTATTTACTCACCTTGGATATGTTCCAGACTCCTCAAGATTATGGACAACTTCATCACAATCCTAGCTATGACCATCGTATCAGAATGGTCATCCCTTATGGTCCTCCCAATCTTCAAACAAATCTCATCTATGGAGGGCTAGATCAAGCTCCCACTGATGGGAATCCTCTTTCATCACCCCAACTATTTATGTCTGACTTCTCTTTTCTTGGAAATGCAAACTTTGCTCATACCTATCTTTACAGGTGTGCATGGAAGAGCTTTGGCTTTGGGTGCTACGAACAAGGCTCCCACCAGCCCGTCGAACCACCATATGACGAGGCCATAAAGAATGCCAAGAAGTGACATGGCTTGGGTTTTGAAGAACCTACTAAAACTTCTAAAAACCATCACCCCGAACCCATCATAGAATAATCACCTTCAAACTCGCCTATTCCCCCATCTTCACCTATGGAGTCGGTGGTTTCCATCCCTCCTAGTTTTTCTTTTTTGCATAAATGCCATTCGCTTGGAACCCCTAACCTATCAACTAGGTGGGGTATCCAGGTCTTTCCCTCTCATTTATCCAAATATGATAGATGATGAATCTGCTACCATCAACACTATTTAATGCATAGATGATGATGCCATTCTCACCTACATGGGTGCAGATGACTCTTTCATCCAACGATCACTTCCTTTGGAAACGTAAGCTATGTTAAATGAATTGACCATTGACATTAACCTTCCATCTTCTGATGTTTCTCACATTTTAAAGATTGGTCAATCTTTGGATGCCCAAGAACAAATTGACTATACCAAATTCCTTTCTAATCATAGCAAAGCCTTTTCTTGGACCTACAGTGACATGCTTGGCATCGACCCTAACATCATCATCCATAACATCGTCACAAACCCAGAGGCTAAGCCTATCAGGCAAAAGCTTCGTAGGATGCATCCTTGTATCACACTCCTTATCAAAGAGGAGCTTCATCCTCTTCTTTTCATCTCATTTATCCAACCCATTGATTATCCATAATGGGTATCAAACATTGTCCCTGTCACAAAATGACTGGGGGAATTCTACTTTATACTGACTGTCACAACATCGACCAAACATCAACCATCTTCTTAATCATCTCCAACACGTGACCAATATGGAAAGAAGTAAACTAGGCAAGTTTTCTCCTAATTGGATTAGACCTTATATCATAACACACAAGTATGGATCAGGGACTTATCGTCTGTCTTTTCTTGAAGGCTGGCTAGAACCTGAGCCCCTTAATGCCTTGCATCTATGACCATTCTACTATTAATCAAATAATCATTCACTTGATGTTTAACTTGAGCTCATCCCTTGAGCAACCCCCATCATCATCATTCCTATTACTTTTAACCCTTTTTCCCTACAAACATTAGTCAACCCTTTTGTCAAGCATGAATGCTTTGTCCTAATAAAAGGGGAACCCTTAAACCTCTATAGGCTAGTCCATGACTAAAACTTCAGTCCACAAAACACATAAAATTGGGATGCCTATTTAAAGGTCATAAACTATAAATGTAGACTGCTCCCTCAAAGGACAGCTACATCATTGCTGTAATTAATAGACTGCTCCCTTGAAGGATAGCTATTTAAAGACATCAACATAAAAAGTAGAATATAGACCACTCCCTCGAAGGATGGCTATACCTAAATTTTGCTACAAACAACACTCTCTCAGAAGCTTCCTACATCGATTAGCTTCACATATGACCACAAAACAAAACAACATCCCCATGTAGACTTCCCGCATTGATCAGTCTATGAAAAAAAAAATTTGACTGATAAACTATTAAGTCATGGACTTGCCTATAGTCATTCTCAAGGTCACCTATAAAAGGGGCAAAGTTATCCTTGCTAAAAAGGGTTATGCTATCCTCACATCTCACATAATCAAACCTATTACCCCAACATACGTAAGGGATTCTGAGCTCACTTAACGTCAAGTGATTTGAATACTTCTCTAACACAAACAATGGTCAATGACGTAATGCATGAATGGGGTTTTTGTTTGCAATAACCCTATCTATGCTATCATTATGGTCCTTGTCAATGAAATAGAAATGCACCTTTCACTTCTTACATCTTCATCACATACAACCAATTCAAATCCAACCAAATCATTTTCTAAACCCAACCAAATCAAACCAAACATTTTCAGACCACTAACATGACATAGCCCATTCACACTAGTTTTTATGGAAACCAATACACATGGAAACTATCGACCACATAATTCATGTTAAGCATAAACCATTACTTGTTGAAGCATAAACATAATCATTTCATTTTTAGCATACATCCATCCATCACTAATATGGAAACTTGCTAGGGATGAAAATTACATAACCAATGTTACAGAATACACCATCACACAATATGGAAAAGGCTGTAACATCATCTTACCCTCATCATTTATAACCTAACCAAACCAACCTATCAACCAGCCTAAACTACATTGGCCTAAGGCCCTTCCAACAAGGGCTATATAGGCAGCACTCATATGACATGACGTCTTCTGGGGTTAGCTTGGCCACATCCGTTTGTTCATCTACTTGATGGATAAACCATTTAACCTTTAACCATGACTTAGCCTAGTCAAACCCACATCCATAACCAACCCTCTTCCTCCCTTTTAGGGAGAACTACATTAGCCTAAGGCCCTTCCAACAAGGGCTAGGTAGATAGCACTCAGCTGACATGGGGTCCTCTAAGGTTAGCTCAACCATTCCTTCATTTGTCCATCTAATGGACCAACTATCTATACCAACCCAAAATCATGACCTATCCAATCAGCCCTGACACTAAATGAGTTACCTAAACTTCTCATGGGGCACATTAGAGATCACATACATCTCCCTGAACACAACACACACCACTTGAGATGACTTATATCTCAACTTGACCTGACCAATGACCTTGGAGATCACGACTATCTCCTCAAACCATGACCACTTTTGAGACAATTATGCCTCGATTGTTTTGATTACATGTATGCTACCTCACAAATATTTAGAAAAATTGTGTGCAACCCACATTATGACCCTCACACCTATTATCAAATCATGAGCAAGTTGATCCCTGATATGTGTGACATTTTTGTGTTTTCCAAGAACACTTCTTGAGCCTGGGATACTTAGAACACGATGACCATTGGAGCTATAGCTTGGATCGTTTAACCCAATCAGCTACGACTAAATGCTGGGGCCCAGTTATTTCAATTTTAGCACTCCTCAACCTTTGACTATGATAATTTGACCTACCTATCACATGAAGTGGTATACATGTAATCTCAACTATTGCAGCGTTCACACTCAACCTTCACCATATCCATCCACTATCTATCAAATCGGCACCCGATATCAGGTTACCTTCCCTCGTCTCCCGCTTTGAGGGGGGAATACCTCATCCCACATCTGAGGCAACCAACACTTATTTTTTGTCTTGCAATTCATCAAAACAACCAACAAGACAAAAGTGACCTTATCCCATACCTGGAGCAACTTACTCCTATTTTTGTCTTGCAGTTTGTCAGAACAACCAACAAGACAAAAAGGGGCAAATGTAGACACCAAAATTGTGTCTACTCCTTTGTCAACTCCCTCTTTGGTCCCATTAGTCCACTTCTAAACATTTCTAACCCACACACTTATTAATTTAAAATAAATTACCTATTTTAAATTAATAACACCACCCTTGACACATCACCCATGACACCTCACCTTGCCCTTGGATACCCCCATTTATCACCCTATGACCCTTCATAATGACCTAAGACCTATTTCAACTCCCCCACTAACCTCTCACACCTATTTAATCCACCTTTGGACCATTTTCCAATGGTAGCTGAACTCAGTAGATGGAAGAATGGGCAAAAGGCTAAAAATAGCCTTTTTTCCCATTCTCTAGCCACTAACGTCGGTTGACGCCAGTGGTATCACCAACTTTGGTTGGTTAAAACCATGTTCTAACCCCCAAAATGGTTAATCACAAAACTAAATGCAAATTTTCTTGCTCCTAAAATTTGACCTCTCTCTCTCTCTCTCTCCCAGATGCACACCAAGGATCACAGGCTACAAGAACTCTGCATCAGTCAGGGAACAAGCGTTCACACCCCTGATTCTTCAGCAAGCAAGAGCTAAGTATTCTTCTTCTATTTCATTTCAATAATTTAGAAAGCATTAGCAATTAGCTTTTATTTAGCATTTCTAAATATCATCAACCAGACCTGACTTTCTTCTTAGAGAGGCTGAGAGGCCTTCCCCATATCCTTACTCCTTTTGACAACCTGTCCTCTACCCCTTGTCCCTCTTAAGACTCTATTAACTTCCCTGCAATCTTGCACAGACCTCCAAACTCATATAGACCTCTCAAACTCCTTTGTCACCCATAAACCCATCCAAAACCCATCCAAGGCCATTACCCTAACCAACATCAACCATTTCCCCTACCGATGTCGGTAGACTAACCGACATCGACAACCTTTACCAACCGATGCACGTCGATGACTGTGATAGACCAACAATAGAATATAGGTATGCATTATCTCTATTTCTTTTATTTAGTCTTTCACCATTTCTCTTTCTAGCAACACTCTTTTATCAACTAGTGGACTATCATCTCTCAAAGAATTCTTTGCACTTTTGGGACCACGCTTTGCTTTGCAGTCCACCATATATCTATCTAACATTTTATTTGTTTAAGACTTTCTTATCTATAGGTTTCATCCTCCACAACCAAAGAGGAGCTCCTTCAATCATCTGGATATGGTACACAACTTCATCTGGGTACGTACAAACCCCTGACCATTTAATTTTAGTTTCTTATTTCTTCTGAATGTGAAAAGCAAAAAAGTAGTTAGAAACAATACCCTTCACCATTAATGAAGCCGATGATGGGATTTGTGGAGGAAATTTCAATGGTAATGTAGTTACCAATCATATCCTTCAACGTAGCTATTATTGGCCAACACTCCTTCAATATTGTAGTGATTACATTTGGCATTGCATCAAATTTCAACAACAGACTAACCTCCTTTATGTTCTAAGCCATGCCTTACAAGTCACCAAATATTTTTGGCCCTTTTCCCAATGGGGTTTGCATTTAATTAGTTGGATTAACCTTCATTCATCTCTCTGTCACCATTCTATCATTACTGCTATTGAATACTTCACCAAGTGGGTCAAGGCCATTCCTCTCATCTCCACTAAGGCTACAAATTTTTTTGACTTTATCAATCATCACATCATATGTCATTTTGGTATCCCCCATAAAATTATAATAAATAACAACAAATCCTTCAAAAATAAGACTATCCAAAATATTTATGACACCTTTCAAATCAAATTAAGTTTTTCATCATCATAATATCCATAATCAAATGGATAGGTAGAAGCTTCTAACAAAACATTGACCAAAATCCTCATGAAGGTAGTCAGTGATAATAACAAGGATTGCACACACACATTCCCTTTACTTTATGGGCTTATCACACTAGAATTCAAACCCCTACAAGTGCTATGCCTTTTTCCTTGGTCTATGGGATGGAAGTTGTTTTGCCTCTTGAGGTCCAAATTCCTTCCCTTCACATATCTCTACAAGACATACTTACTAATGATGACTTTCACCAAGAACATTTGGATCAACTTGAGTTTCTTGATGAATACTGTCTCATAGACCTCAACCACCTCCAAATATATCAAAAGTGTATAAAACATGCTTACAATAAAAACCTTAAGGAGTGAGATTTCAATATCAGAGATCTCATCTTAAAGGAAATTAACATGTGATAAACATGAAGAAAATTAAATGGGGTAAATTTCCTCCTAATTGGCTTGGACCCTACATCATAACTCATAAGTATGGCTCAAGAACTTATCACTTGTCTTCTCTCAAAGGAAAGCTATAACCTGAGCCTTTAAATACTTTGAACATACGGGCATTATTTTATTAATCAAGTGATGTTTCACATCATGTTTAACTTGAGCTCATCCCTTGAGAAACCCTATTACATTCATCTCCCTTCCTCTTAACCCTTACTCCTACACACTTAGTTAACATATGAAGTGCTATGGTTTTGCCCTTAAAGTGGAAAACCCCTAAGCCTTTATAGTCTTTTCCATGACTAAAGTTTAAAAAAATGGGATATATAGAATAATCACTTAGGTCATGATTCTCAATTTAGACTACTCCCTTGAAGGATAGCTATGTAACTTCTCTTTGATACTATAAATAGACTACTCCCTTGAAGGACAACTATTAAAACTCAAAAACAAAAGCTTAAACCACTCCCTTGAGGGATGGATAGGCTAAGATTTTTTATTAAAATAAAATAGTGACTTAGAAGCTTCTCATATTGATCAACTTCATATGACCTCAACACAAACAA
This sequence comes from Torreya grandis, assembly GCA_037957365.1. Classification (NCBI taxonomy): domain Eukaryota; kingdom Viridiplantae; phylum Streptophyta; class Pinopsida; order Cupressales; family Taxaceae; genus Torreya; species Torreya grandis. The sequence continues at coordinate 1,462,848 of JARHVA010002107.1, read as the reverse complement.
AATCCCATTGTAGGCTTCCTGCATTGATCAGCTTACACCAAAAAAAATCTTTAAGTCATGGACTTGTCTATAGTAGCTCTTGAGTCACCCACTAAAGGGGAATACCATCCCCACTAAGAAGTTTATGCTACCTAAATAATATCACTCATTTTACCATTTTCCCCTCATACTCTTTCAAGGGACTTTGAACTCACTTGATACAAGGTGAGTATGATACTTCTCTAACAAACAAAATGGTCAAATGATGAAAAAAATGAAAGAGGCTCATATTATTGAGCCTATTTATGTTATGATTATGGTCTTTGACAATACACAAGTATCATGCCTCTTTATTTCCCATCCCAATCACATGTTGATTTCTCTTTTGAGATCAAATATCACAAAAAAAGATTCAATCACCGTCTCACCTTTCTGCCAATTGTTCTTGATTCTTAGAGTTATGTGTTTAACACATATCCATCTCAAGCAAAGATACTCCAAACCATACTAAAACTAAAAAACCATTGCTTTTGAGAAATCTACCCAACATACAACCATAGTTTCTCTAAACAATAATAAATAGAAAAACTATAAAGCCTACTCCATTTATTTTAAGCATACACCATCACAAATATGAAAAAATGATGAAATAAAATAACATACCCAACCTCTTCATTTTAAGCATACACCATCACAAATATAGGAAAATGATAAGATGAAGCTAACAAATCAACTATGCATATACAATCACACATGGGAAATGTTAGTCTAGCTCAACTAACATACTCAACATTAACATAACATTCACATAACATAAACATCCACATTTTTATAATAAGATCAACATCATCACCATCATAATAACACATCTCAAAATAACACATATCATATATATATATATATATATACATGTGTGTGTGTGCGTGTGTGTGTGTGTGTGTGTGTGTGTGTGTGTGTGTGTGTGTGTGTGTGTGTGTGTGCATGCGTGTGTGTGTGTGTGTACTAAATATGAATGTAGATCAATGGATCATATCAGTATCATCTCTCCCTCAAAATATACATCTCTCATCTTTAGCTCATAGGCTAGTGTATATATAACATATGTAACATGTATAACAATATCAATAACAAACTCTGGCACTTAGAATCCTTGAGGCTATAGTCATGGTCATGAATAAGTAGTGTCATCACCACTCTCTACCTATCTACATCTACTTGAGCTAGAAGCCATGGCACATGTCATTGATCTCTCCTACTCTTTAAACTCAAAATACCTCTAAATCTATGGGAACTCCCTGATGGACCTCTCATAGTAAGCAATCTCATTAAGAGCATTATTATATCTCACTAAAGATACAGTTTGTGGTAGACCCATCACACCTAATAAAGGCCCTTATACTAGTCCCTATGGTGGAAGATGAGGATTATCCTATCTTGATACTCTCAAACTATCCCTCTCTACTGTCAGTATAATAACCTGACCCTATAATGCCCTGACCTATCCTTGAAATGTCACAACCTACCCTTATAAGACTAATACATGTGCCTATGTTGCATCTTAGGCCTGCACTATTATATCTTAGCCCTATACTGCTACATCTTAGGCCTATATAGTTACATCTCTCTCTCTCTCTCTCATCACTCCTTGTACATCTAGTGGTGTCCTCCTAAATTAAACCATGAGATTCAAACCTATCCACCATGCAAGATAATTTGTTATGCATCTAAGATCTACCACACTTAGCCCTACTGGTAGCTCCTCAAAATCTAGCCCATCTATCTCTTAGGTCAAGGGTAGGGTTTCCTCTATATCATCTCTTTTATATCAAGGAAAGGTAGAAGGCACTTCATATAATAAGCTAAACTATCTCCTGACTCATGCCATGGGTATCATCTCTAGCTCTGTAGCTCATTTCCTTTTGACCCATAATATGCTCTATAAATTAACAAGTTACTCTGCCAATCCTCTAAATGTAGGGTATGTCAAGTAGGGCCTCTAAAAATATTTGTGGGAATCAATCCCTTTATCATACACCTATAATAATCAATATCCCACACTATGTCATCTACTCATGTCTGGGCCATACCATCTCTCCATCATCTAAACCTAACCTTAAAAATAGTTGTAATTATGGTGGGTAGCCCCAATGGTCATGTCACTATGATGTTCTCATATGCCCAAGAATGGAGTAAATTATTGATGTATAAACTATACCATCATCGTAACCTCCCCATAACTATTTATATAACTATGCCAGAAACACTAGTCCCTACGCATACATGGTCTACTACTCAACCATCTATGCTAGAACACCTATCAATGTAATAGGAAATCCATCCATCCATATCTAGAAGTGCATATACTATAATCCCTATCATCATTAGGGTACTCAATCGATGCTATTCCTCATCAGTAATGTACAATGTCTCATATGCAAAGCTCCCTAAGTGATAGGTTACCTTGCTAACATGCTGTCTAAATAATGTAACCATGTGAATATCATGCTCCTATATTAAACAAGAGAAGAGCTCCTCATCTTGAAGTGGTAACCATAAAATCCTGCACCATCCTCTTATGTCACTATCAACTCTTCGGTTGACAAATGAAAGGTGTTGGTGGTGTGATCCCACCTCTCTATCAACACTTTCATCAAACTAACATCATATACAACTCTATAACATCATCACACTCCTCCTATCCCTATGGCTACCATGTGCTCCCACTCCTCTAGGTTGACATCCCTCCTCATCCACATCAGTAGCATAGGTAGTCAATCTCATAATGTCAACTCTTGCCTAGCATACATCTACACACACAAACCTCAAGTCACATACTTTCTAATATAACCCTCCACCCTTTTTTCCATTATCTATGGGAGAACTACATTGGCTTGAGGCCCTCAACTAGGCTTTGTAAGTAGCACTTAGTTGACATGGGGTCTTCTAAGGTTAGTTTAGCCATATACCTACCTAACTATCTAACTTATTCACCCACCTAAATCCTAGGCCTCACTACCTATCTCTCCACCCTAGGCCTAATTGCCTATCAAAACTCTAGGCCCCATGGCTTATATCTCAAATCCTTGACCTTAATACCTATCTTTTAAGCCCTAGGTCCCATGATCTATTTCAACCTACCTTTTCTTAACCACTTCCCTTAACAAATTTTTAACCATACCTCAAATCTTTTTTCCTACACACTAGGAGAACTATATTGGCTTAACCAAATTTTTAACCATTACTCTACACAAATTAGTTCAAATTAGGAATTTATATACTACACAAAGCTTGGATTCTTCTAAATTGGTAGCACATGCTTGTATTTCTATTCACCTATTACTTCAACACACCTCATTAGAGCCATCTATTTAGCACCCATGATTCATTCATTTCATCAGCTAAGTATATCTTTGTGTTTTGGTAATTCTTTTAAATAGTCATTTTATAATTAATTTACATTATACTATTTATCATTTTATGAAAATCTTGACCCTCCCTGGAGAGGAGTTATAAAAATCCTTCGCCTATTTTCCTCTACTCCAAACATAGAAACCTTCTATCTAGACCCCCCTGAGTCTTACACACTACCTTATGACTCTTCCCAACCTCATAAACCTGACCAACATCTACCTTCCATCTCAAAAAAGTCTCCTATAACCACCTAAGATCCTACTACCTCTATTGACATCAATCATATAATTGACATCAGTCATATAACCAATATTATCCATATCTCCTTATTGACATCAACAACCTAACAAATGCCAATGATTGTGTATTTCCACTAACCTCCTTGAGCCTACCCAAATAACCTTCAAAAACATCAACTCATATTATCTATATTGTGTCACTCTCTACTGCACTCAGACTACAATAATGGTATGAATATCTCTCTCTTACTCTCTCTTTTATTTTTTTATTCATTACCAATTTTTTTTCAAAAAGTGGATTGTCATCCCTAAGGAAGTTTGACACTTCTAGGAACTAGTGCATATCTTGGTAGCCCACTCATATATCTACTAAAAAATATTTTTGGTGGTAGTACTTTCTTATCTTTAGGTAGTCCTCCCTAGCCAAAGAGGAGTGCTCAACATTGTCTGGATACAGTGCACAACCAATTTGAGTTCTCTCTAATCTCTAATCCCTACCCTTCATCTTTATTTCTCCTTAAACATCAAATATATTCAAAATTTAGTGAAACAACCTCACTCACTACTATTTCACCAACATGTTATTTACAACATATAACACCCTATAAGTTGTGCCTTGGAGTGAATACTTTTAACTAATCCTAAAACATTAGAGGCTACCTAGTAAAAAATTTCTATGGTGTGCATAAAACCCATATCAATAGGTAATTAAGCTAGTGCTAAAAGGAGGGCTTGAACCTCCACCTCTATTTCATTTAAAATGAATCACTTGAGTTGTACCTAAAATACCCAAAATATTAACAAGGTCAACATTAGAGACTAAATTACTACTCCCACGTTCATAAATTCATAAAAAAGTTAAGTTTGATAAAAGAATTACAAAATAACCCTAGGATCAATAATTATATATAGGTACACAACCCCGTCTTCTATTACTCCCAATAGCCCATCATTAGCCTCAACCTCAACCCCTAATCTAATCTCCAACCTATCTAATTAGTTATACTATTAATGTTGATGGATCTATCCATGATCTACCTAAAAACCCTAAGAAATATATGCCTTCCTTTTCTCCCTTGGGAGGAAAGATGACAAAATGACATATCATGTCCTTTAAAATTACTTTGAGAACCTTGAATGTAACCCATGATGACATGGCATGTAAACTATTTCCCTTCACATTACTAGATGTAGCCTATGACTAGTTTCTCAATGTCTTAGAAGGATCCATTACCTCTTGGAAAGAGTGTCAAAACACTTTTTGGGTATAATTTGGCTAGGTCAATAGTGTAAGTGTTGTTTATAAACACTTTAAAATCATGATAAGAGAGTAAATCTAACCCTTCAATGTTAGATTATAAAATATGTATAGTAGACTTGATACTGCTTACACACCTAATGAGATGTTGGCCCTAGAGATGTACAAGAATGATTTGGACCCTGTGACTATTATCTTTATACATAGAAATATTAGTATTAATAAATTACATTTAGCTTAGCAAAAGCTATCAATGTATAAAAATAATTAAAACCTTAGATGCAATATTTATCCCCACTTAGTCTTAGTCTTGATTTTCAGAGTTCAATCCAATTTTAAAGACAAACCAAAATATTATGGTCTAAAACTAAAACTAGATGTATAACCAGTCACTTTTAACCCAGGATCTACCCTATCAATATCTTATCTTCTTGAATAATTCTACACCTCATAAATAAAACCTAAACCAATAATTGATACCAGTCAATAATATTACAACACAAAGTACTATTTATGATTCCATATAAATAGAATTAGAATCAATCCATAGGATGGTCTATACATTAAGCAATGAGTTTCTAAACATTTAAAAATGTATGGGTAACATTGGAGGATAGAATTCCAATAATATATTTATATTCTAGAGGTAAAATAGACCTTTCAATAGGTTTGGGAACAATACCAAAAATCATCCACATAATAAGATGCTAGAAATCAATATCATGGAATTAACTCTTCAAAGTTGGTGCTAAGTTCACAACACTACACAATATGGTGATCTTGACTGTATCAAGTTCTACACATACTTAAATATATTTTATAATGATACATATATGTTTTGATTGTTAAAATGGGGAACCCTTTTGGATTAAATATATTTTGGAGGTAATTCATATTCAAAGTGACCAGGAAGATTATGTAAGGAATAATGATGATTTTTCAAGAAATAGTGAGGGAAAGAAGCTTGTAGGGTTAGTGGGATATAATGTATCTAGTGATTTATCTCCCAAGGGTATTAAAAAAGGAAATCATATTCATGTTGAACCAAATATTAGTATGGCTTCATATAATTTGAAAGCTAAAGTTGAACTATCTCTGTAAAAGTTTCAAACAAAAGTTGTAGTCTAGAAGATTTTGAGTTCTAAGATTTTGGAAGAATTGGACAAGATAAAATTGTTATTGTATCTTAAGGAATATTTTTTGGGGAAGGGTGGTAATCAAAGAGAAGGAAATGATAATTTTGGGGTGTTTGTCTCAACCCCATCCTTTAAAAAGAGAAATAGTGATCAGAGTGGTAGGGAGAGGTGAAAAAGAAGAAGACTGGATAGGTAGACAAGGAAGTAAGAGCTATGGAAATTAAAAAAATAAAAGATATAATGGATTATCTACAGTTCCATAACAATAAGACTAAGGTAAAGGAAAAGAGCAAAGAAAACTATGGTAAAAATAAGCTAGTTCTTTATTTAGAGTTGGAAGACTTGGGTTCTTAATCTCTCTGGGCATGTTTTTTGTTGTCTTTTTGGTAGGATTTTGTCAAAAGTTTGTCTATTATAGCTGGTTATTGATGGTTGGTCAAGCCTTGTGACTCTATTTGGTTCTTGGTTTTATTTTTTGTGTTTTCCTATCTTTTGGTTATTTTTTGTAATGGATAGAAGCCCCTTAACCTATTTTTTTACCTAATCTAATAAAAAAATCTCTGCACATAAAATATAACCTTCTTCTATTGATATTAGACACTACAATATATAAATGGTATTTGATACATATGATCTCATATTTATATAAGATGATGACAATGAACTAGAGGATATTACATATGTGATCCTTACCTTCTAATAGTTATATAAGAACAAGTACAATATAAGGATAAATAATCTTGTTACCACATCAACACCTCTAAATAATAATGCTACTACTCTAACAGATTATTAGGCCAACAATAACCCACCTCCCCTAGGATAGATTAATAGTTGTAGATAACATAACCATCAATCAGGACTAGGTAAAACATTGTTGAGGACATGAATAATATCAAGGATAATATCACCCTACATGGAATGGCCTAGATCATTGAATAAATATAATTATTGTTCAAATCCTTAACTAGGAGATCCTCTACATTAGATAAATCTTAATTTATATATACAAATGTGATGCTATTTAAATATAAACACAATGTACCATCATTTCTTCTAACTATATAAATGTTAAAAAATAATGTGCATAAATGCTTGGTTGACTCAGGTGCATTGTTAAATGTGATTCTAATAAATGTGTGCAAGATGGTGAGTTTGACACTAGATAAATCAAAAAGGGTGTTCCTATAATTAGATAAGTCTTTTATCCCATGTGTTGGAAAATTAACAAACATGTGCATTCAGTTAACATCTAAACCACATGTTCAACACACTGTTGACATCTTGGTCATCAACATTATAGAATCTTATAGTCTATTATTGAGTCATGATTAGTCCAAGCCATTGAATGGATACATGGCCACCAAATTTTCACACATGTGGTTTTCATAAAAAGGATTAGCCAACTAGATTAAGGTAGATAGAGAACCAAATATGAAACACTTGATGATTTAGTACAATTATACTAATAAGAAAGTATACTTCATGTCTTCACATGCAGGATTTTATACATTAACCACCAAGTAAGATATGCATGGACAAGAATTTACAGGTCCATCCTAGTTATAGACTCTCCATTTTGACAGAGCCAGATCCAAATAAGATTTTGGTATGGGCATAGCCCTGACGGATCCAGATGGAAAAAAATACCTTTCTAATTACAAGTTAAAATTACCTTACACTAATAATAACATAGAGTGTGAAGCCTAGATCCTCAGCTTGTAGTTTACACTCAAGCATAATGTTAAATAATTGTAGATCTTTAGGGACTCTAAACTAGTTATCAATCAAATCAAGAATATGTATTAGTGTAAGATCACCTACTTAAATAAGTATAAACATTGAATGTGGGACTTGATTGAGTCTTTTAAAGGATTCAACATCAAACTCACCCTAGAGAGTATAACTAGATAGTCAAATCGCTAATATATTTAGTTACTAATCTGACACCACTTCAAGATTCCAATATGTATAAGTTCTTTGTGGAACTAGTTACTTTTTCCTCTATCTTAGATAATGTGGATAGCTTCTAAGTGTTTGAGGATGGCCAACAGATTGTGTAATTCATAAACAATCTAGATATTTCAAAACTCAAATAATAGATGAGAAAGATGTTGAACCCATGCATGGTGATGACCTTGGAGAGGATGAAATTTTGTATTTAAATTATAACCACATACTTTTATGCATGGTATCCTTGGAGTGAGATTTTGATCTAGACCCCCAAACTTAGAATCAAAAACCACCAAGAACAACTAAATTAGATTTTGACAAAGAAGCTTTGGGTACTAACCAACACCCTCAACATGTGAATATAGGCCTAAATTGTACTCATATTGAGAAACATAAATTAAAATACCTATTGGTAGAATATAAATATGTGATAGCCTAGACATACAAAGACATGAATGTCTTTGACCCCAGAGTCATTACACACTATCTCACTAAAGCCAAATCATAAGCCTCTCAAGTAGATATAGAGGCCAATAAATCCAATTATATAACCTCAAATATAAATGGAAGTATATAAAATGTTAGAGGCTAAAATTTTCTTCCTAATTAGGCACTCTACTTAGGTATCCAATTTAGTCCTAGTAAAGAAAAAGAGTAGATAAATCAGACTATATGTCAACTTTATGAACATAAATAGAGCATCAAAGAAATAAAATTACCCCCTACCCTCACTAAATGAGTTAATTTAAATGGTGAGGGTATCAGAGATGATGTATTTTTTGGATGGATTATAAGGTTACAATCAAGTACTAGTAAAGGTAGAGGATTTGATGAAGACTACCTTCATAATAAAGTGGGGAACTTTTAAATATAAGAGGATATCATTTGGTATAACTAATGAAGGAGAAAATTTATATAGGGCCACGGAATTTATTTTCTAAGGGATGGTTGGCAAGTGCATCATCATATACATGGATGATCTCACTATGTTCTCCAAAGATAAATTTGATCATGCATACCATCCCTGAAAGATGTTTGACAAATGTAGAAGGTATGGAGTGTCACTTAATCTAAAGAAAAGTATCCTTGGAGTTATCAAAGAGAGAATAATAGGCCATATGATCACTAACTATGGGAACTCTATTGATTTAGATTGATTTTACACTATACCCAAGTTGACACCTCCTAAAAACAAAAAGGAACTGAAGTCCTTTGGTAAGATAAAATTTATGTGAAAAATCATTTCTAGATTTTTTGAGTTTGTCAAACCATTAAATGCCATGTTGAAGAAGATGCTAAGATATAATAGATGATAGAATCTTAGAGAGTTTCCCAAGACATCAATACTTCCATTGCTCAATCCCCATCTCTGATTAGTCTAGACTTTAATGATAAATTTTATCTAGATTACTTCACTTTAGAACATAGTATAGCTATTGTGCTAACACAAAATGTGGATGATAATGAACATCCCATTGTTTTCATGATCACCAATATAAAATATATAGAGTTAAAATACTCTAGATAGAAAAATAGATATACACCCTAATAAAAGTGGTGAAAATGTTCAGACATTGTATTCTCTGAAACAAAACTTATGCCATTGTTCTAGATCTTATTATCAAGCTCATGCTTGTCCAAAATGAACTAGGTAAAAGAAGATGAAAATAGATGGCCAAAATTTAGGACCTTGATCTTAAAATTAGGATAGATAAAATGGTAAGAGGCTAGGGGATCATCTAATTAGAAACTAAGACCGATCCATATATTAGTATTAAATAAATTAATGAAACCTATGTAACTTACCATAAGTGGTACACTCAAATTATCTACTTCTTTCTCATATGTATGTGTCTTCTAGAGCTAAATAAAAAGTAGAGATGAGCCCTCAAGATCACATTAGTTAATTATATGATAAATAAAGGAGTATTGTACATGAATAAATATGAATTAATCTATCTAATATGAATTTAAAAATAATAAGCTATAAATATCTTGAACAACCTGCATTAAAAGATAAGTAGTGATAATCCTTCAGGAAACACAATAGATCTTAAAATTATGAGGATGGGATACTACTAGCATATAATATTTAAATATAGACATAACCATGTTAGGACATGTCATGAATGATAGGTTATTGGGAAAAGAGAAGTAAATTTTGCCATACCTTTACAGCTAGTTCTTAAAGGACACCCCTTTTCCCAATGGGAGAATAATTTTGTTAGGGTGGTAAACCTAAACTCTTCAGTAGGGCACAATTTTATTCTAATATATATAGACTATTGTAATAGGTAGACAAATGTTATTTTAATAAAGAATTCCAAAATAATTGATGTCATCAAATTTATAAAAGAAAATATATTGACTAGGTTTGGCACTCCTATTTCCTTAGTATTTGAAAATGGTCCAAATTTTAAATCTTTTGGATTCATAAAATTGGTTTATGATAATCAAATCATAATCAAGTTCTCTTTGAAAATCTATACATAAGGGAATGGAGTAGCTGAGTCCAATAATAAAAATATGATGCATACCATTAAGAATCAACATAAAATAAACCAAGATAATGGCATTTCTTATTGAAATATGCACTATGGGTAGATATAACCAAGCACAAGGAAGCCCTCAAGGCTTCACCTTTTTTGTTAGTGTATGGATAAAAATCCATATTGTTTATTTATATTTAGTTACCAACATACCAGTTCATGCAAGAGTATGTGGGGGAAGATGAAAGAATACAATCTAGACTATTAGACATATTCCAAATGGAAGATGCAAGAACTAAAGCATCACACAACTTCAATAAATATTATATATTATCAAAATATGATTTGATAAAAAATCCAATATTAAATCTTTTAGGATCTTAGAATTAGTGATTCTATGAGATAAGCACATGAGAATAAACTACAACATGATAATTTCACTCTATATATTAGACCATATAAGATATCAGAGATCCTAAGTAAGAATGCCTTCTAGTTGAAACACTTCCAAGGTAATGACCTATCTTTTCTAGTTAATGAATAGTTTTTGAAGCATTATTTCATGGCTACTACAATTGGAGATTCCTCATGATGAATGTAAGTTTAGCTTGTATATGTAAGATTAATGGATTTTTTTCACTTTCTAGGTTAGATTTCTTACTTTCTAGAGTAAGTTGTGTGCTTTCTAGGATTAGTCTCTCTTGATTTCTAGTTTTGCTTTCAATAGATTAGTTGCTTTGGCTTTCAGTAAGTTAGTTTTTATGATTTATAGATTAGCTTTCTAAAACTATAGAATAAACCAACTGATTTCCCACATAGATATTATAAAAGAACTACCAAAAATAAGGGGATGATTCATAAGGATGCACCGTTAGCCCTTATAAGGATATACTTTTATAGTAATAGAACTTTTAGACTCAAGGTATGTGTTATTACTGAATTAGGTCTTACTTTGATTGGATGAGTTTACTAGAACTCTGTGATTTATTATGATGTAATCATGAAAATTCTAAAAAGACTTTCCATTTTTGAAGATTAACTACACTAAAACATGTTTTTGATAAAGTAAGGTGGTAGACTAGGGGCTGAACCCTTACAGAGCAAAAAAGACAAGAAGGCAATAAAAAAAATATGCCTTCTGAGAAGAGACAGCACTAGCAAAGTACCAATAGACATAGTAAACAAAATAAACAAGAAATGTAAAGATGAGAGTCAGAGAGGTCTCTCCTTACATAACCATTGATTTAAGAAGATCATTCAGTTTCTCAATATTCTTTGCATTGATAACAGGCCCAGTATTACCCACTTCTTTCAGCATAGACATGTTTAGGAGAATTGAATTCTAGAGCCCCATGGTGAAATTCTGCTCTAGCTTCTAAATATGATCCTTCAAGGCATCAATTTTAGATTTCAAACTAATCTCATTCTCAATTTCCTCTCCAGCTTCCTCAACATATATTTTCCCCCTTTTGTCAACAGTTTTCATAATGTCAGCACCATCCTCCTCAGTAGCCTCAAATTCCCTAGTTTCCTACTTCCCTTCAGTGTCCTTAGAAATTTCTAGACTTCCAATTCCTTAGACTCTTCCTCTTGGGTGGCTTCCTCTGAAGCACTCTCTGAATAGTCAATAAGTCTAGCCTTAGGAGTGGGTTTACCAGCAATCCACCTTGACCTTCGAACTATGGAAGAGAAGCCCTCCTTATTAACCTTATAATACTTACAATATTTACCACCTTGACCCCCCATGGCCTAAACATGTTAAAACATGGATGGGAGAGAATAAACATAGAACTAGATACACATGGGTAGGGATGTATGCATTGAAATAAGTTTAATTATACACACACTTAGCCAATGGTGAATCTCAACGTTTATTCTATCCATGTTTTCAAAAAAAAGGAAACACACACACACACACACACACACACACACACACACACACACACACACACACACACACACACACACACACACACACACACACACACAAGCATACAAATTGATAGAAAAGTGTGATTCAAGTAATCTTTATAGACACCTAAATTTAATTTAATGTCTAAATGCACCTAAATCTATTAATAATTCTTCTTAAATTAATAAATAACATTTCCTCTTAAAATCAACTAATTAATTAATTCAAAAATATTGAATAAGTCAATTATGTACCTTTAAATCCTTGTTTTAAATGTTTAAATCTAGATTTTTCACCTATTCAAACCTCTCCCACCTTTTTCTCCTTCATCCCAACCAAATTCACAAAGTTATCCACCTCTTATGATTCCTCCCTTGAGTTGTCAATAAAATTTTCTAAGTCTTGTTAAGTCAGTTAACCAACCCCACTCTTTTGCCAACCAGGTTGAAAATGTCTCCATCTGCATGGATAATGACTTATCCTCAATCATTGATCATTTGGAGCATTGAAAAATTCTAAATGAACCTCTACCATTAGATCTTTTTCCAAGATTATATAAATAAGCTTGCAAATCTCCATTTTAAAGCATCATAATCAATCTTTTGCAATCCCTTTTGAAGTTAAAATCATAAGATCTTGAGCTATTGCACATAAAAGTGAATCAACATCATATTTTTACACCAAAATGCTACATGTTCTCTCTTTGCACTGGAGGAGTGAACACCACATACTTGAAAGAGCAAATCAGATACACATCGTAATGGAGAAGTATTGTATTCAAAATGTGAAGTTTTGATTATTTTTTTCTTCATTTATTGCTCTAGCTTAGTTGAATTTTATCTTACATTAGGATTAGTTTACTTTCTTTGCATATCTAAATTTAGTTAATATATTTTTGGCATGCCTAATGGGACTTACCCATGTCTTTTTAATATTTTTATAATCTTATTTTTCACTTATATAATATTTATCTTCTTGTTTTTGAAGTTTAATCTTGAATTTTTACATTTAATCTCACTTATTTTAGTGCTGGTATGGATTACAGGTTGTTGTCACTAGTTTTCTATTCAATTGTGTACATTTTTCTTGTGTAACAGTGAATTCAGAGACTTTAGTAGTAAAATTAGTGGAATTAACAAAAAAATTGTCCTTTTTCCCATGTTTCCTATGTTTTTTTCTCTCTTTTTATATTAACAACATTTTCATTTGGAAACAACATTTTTGTAAGAGAATAGTGAGATTATCTTGATCTACAGTGAAATCATTAAAACTTACAACAAAATCATCATTTATCATAGCAAAATCACTTCTGTGTGTAGCTATTTTGTTATTATTTGAAGATAATTCATTCTAGTTAACAATTAATTTGTCATTTTTCATAGTTAATTCATTGATTTTCATATAAAAATCATCTGGTAAACATTGGTTTTTATATTTTATGTTCTCTATGTTTTCCTTGCCTTGTTTTTTTCAATTTAATTTTTCAAACTTGACTGTGTAACAACATATTTATAATATAGACTCATTTTTTATTATTTTTCATGGGGTTTTATTTTCTCATTATAGGCTATATAATTTTATATCCAAATAAAATAATCTAATAGCTTGTTTGTAGGAAGCTTGTTAAAGAGAGTTAGCAAAGAATTAATATAAAAGCCAATTTTTCTTGTTGCTAACATTCTTGTTTTTTTTTAATATTTTTTCACAATTCCTAGTAATTACATCAATTTTATTTCAATATCTTTATTTATGGTTGTGAAATACACGTATGCTCTTTCCTTAGCATTATTTTGGTAACAATACCTAGAAATAAGAAACATTTTCATAATTTATCTGTGTTACCCAAGTGATATCCATGTATGCTCTTTCCTTGACATTGCACTGGTAACAAAACTTGGGAATCAGAAACATGTATTTACTTTTTATTTTTCTTTTCTTAAGGGCTATATTGACCATGGATTTCACCACTGCATAATAGGCCAAAACCCATTCACCGATGGGATATATAAATCAAGACCTAATTATTTCAATTACCTAAGTGGTTGTGTATTTTAAGCACACCATGATGTGATGGGATTTCATGCTCCAATACCCAAGGTTTCAATAACTGACTCAAGATCTAATATTTTCAATTGTCAACACATTGAGACCCCTATGGCTATGTTGGGCACTTTAGGATAAGACTCAATAGTGTGCATTTACTCTATCAATTTCTTCCATGGTTTTATTCCCATTAGATAAGATCATATAAACCTTAATACTAGGATCACCTTTTTTTCATTTGACTTTGGTGCATTAGTTAGTGATTAACACCAAAAATTAACTTTCGACACACCCTCAAGACTAGACTCAGTGGGCCATGGGAATGGTAGGATCCTCCATGGTTAGTGCCTTGAAATATTAGGTCATAGATGAGAGCAAATTGAGTGAGTGACAATGGAAAGCCCACAAGTTGTTCACAAATTTTCTACCTAATTTTCACCCTTTTGTGAAATTGCTTGTTTGATTAGAATAAAAGATTTTTGGTTATTATTTCTTTATTTACCCTTGGCATGTGTCTTATTTATAAAATCATTTAATTAGATTTCTAGTTATTTTTAGGCTTTTATCAATATTTTTCACCCATTGTAAAAAAACCATGATATATTGGAACCATAACACAACCAATTTTATCCTAAATCACAATCCCAATATTTCATACTATAATTCAAAATTAAATTCAAATAAATTTGATCCAATTTCACCTTTGAATCAAATTAACCATTAAGTCAATCAAAATCCAAGTTTGAATATCTATTGAAACTCAAACCTTAATAAATTGAGTCAAAAAATGGATGGTTATTTTAATTCCCCAAACACCCAATGTAATCTGCATCAACAATCCATCTCTAATTCATATTCACATATGAAATAATATAAAAAAATTAATATAGGAATAGAGACAAACCAATTTCCTAGATACATTAACCAATTTTTTTGAATTATTCTCCTAGTCCAAATTCATCACCTATCAAATGTCACCTAACCCAAATCAAACTATGTACATAGATCCATATGGTTATAATCATAATATCACCATAAGTCAAAATTTTAGTCCACCTTCACTACCATTTTTCAATACTCATATATACCAAAATACATTTGGTATTCAAACTCCAATCTAGTCAAGTTCAAACATGTTCCATGCTAACTCACCTTCCAATTTCTATGCCCATCAAAATCAACCTTTCTATAATAATCAAAATAAATTATTTTATTTTGCATTTAGTTCACCCCAAAATTCAAGTCCATATTTCTTTACTAATAACCATACATTCATGAACCCAACAAATTAATTCTTCTAAAATCAAGCCACTTTTTCCACAACATTTGTTACTAGTGAATATCAAAAAATTCCACAACAATATCAATTTACCATTAGTAATCTTTCACCCTAGTTAAACTTCCAATCTAATGATTATGATTCTAACATACCCCATCTCACCAGCTAGGAGATGGTAGACATAAAATAAATCAAACATAACCCCCATCTCTTCATGTTTGAAAGGCCAATCTTACAAATATTTCAATATGTCCCTTCCACGCCAAATCACACCATTTCATATCCAAATAAAAATGATAATATTTCATCTGTTAATCACTAAACAATGATTTTTTATCCAAATACCCATTTTCAATAAACATCCAATATTGATTCAAATGCCATCTAATTTGCCTCTCTAAATATCATATTCTATTAAACCAAAACCCAAAAGTTCATAATACTAAAAAGCTCTTAATCCAAGATCAAAAATTTCTAAAAGATCATTCAAAAATAACTGTGACACTAAATTGCTTCAACAATCTCTTCTAATGGCCACATCTATACCAAGGGCAAATATATTGTCTAAATCTGATATCTATTTTGTTGTGGGATTAAGATAAATTTTAATGTCCTCTTTGTTCCCAACTATAGTTTTAACAGTAGAAAAAAATGCAAATGATAGAAATAATGTTATAAGTAGGGAATAATCCTCATCCATTAGTACTACAAATTCTATTATCAATATCAAAGTAGTCTATTCCATCACCATTAGTGTTATTCTTCCTTTTCCTATTAACATTACATTTCTTGCACATGTCAACTAGAATCCACAACAAAAAGACCTTGTTGGACTTATCTCATGGAAAATTATCAATTATCACATCTACAAACATCCATGAGAGCATCCCATTTAGAGAGACCTTACTTCATCAACCATTACTTGAAGCTCCAAAAGACAATCAAAGAAGACCCATGGATGAACGAATTAGTTCTTTGTTTCTTGAGGATAGTCATACCCAAAACATTATAAATGTTAAGTTAATTAGGAGAGATACCACATGAAATTATCTCTTAGTCATATTACGAGAAAGAATCCTAACTCCCATGTTACATACTTATTATGCTAAATTAGTGGAATGACATTACAACGAGTTGGATCATGACTTTGAGATTAATTTTGAAGCACATCATAGTAGTTTTGAATATTATGAATTCACTAAGGAATTGAGAATAGTCAACATAAACCTATCCTATTTTAACTTTTATAATATTTGGTGGTTAATTAACAGTGGCTGGGTGAGGGATATTAGATTTTGTACATATGAAGAACTTATGAATGCCTAGTACTTAATCCTCTTTAACAACATAGCTTGTAGTCATCATCAAGAAAGGCATCTAGATTCCAAGATGATTAGATGAACTATCAAAAGATTTATATATTTCAATTTTACTATCAAACACATCAATGTAGGTCTCTTTGATAATTATATTTTTCCAAGGAAAATCAAAGTTACTACTAAACATTGTCAAAGAAACTTGTATCTAAACATCTTCATTCAACAAGGATTCCCTAATCAAGAGAGACTTTCTAGGTGGTTTGCTATTATCACTTGGTGGGCCCAACAACCTCATCCTAGTTAGATTATATTTAAAGTCAACAATGGGATTGAAATGCAAATTGATGAAGAAATCAAGTTAGAGCAATAATGGATATCTAGAGTAGGCATGGGGTAAAATCAAGAGGACCATGTACATTGCACATATTGTAACCTTTTATTAGGTACAAATGCTAAAAAATAAAATTAAAAAAACACATAAATACATAAAATAGACTAAAAATATAGTACATTTTTTGGTCCCTTGACACTTGGGGGCATCTTGTTTTCACCTATTTTATCTTCATAGTATTGCATTTTATTTCAATGTTAGTTTGGTTTTATATATCAAATGCTATGTTTAGTGATTGTTTAGTTGTTCATTCACATAACACAAATGTGTCAAACTATAGCTTATCCATATTAGTATATCACTATATTATCTCATAAAAGACATTTTCTTCTCAAAATTTATGTTACATTGGTTCATATTTTAAATCTTATGAGTAGAGTAAATATTTTTATCTTTGCCAAACTTAAAAACATACCAGCCCACAATATTGTTTATAAGCTCACCTATGACAAAGTCTCCTTTTACAAAGTTCCTTTTTTGAAGAAGAAAACATTAAAACATGCTACAAGAAGAAAGCAGATAATTTACTTGCCTATCTTTATCTATGACGCTAAATCCTTGAATCTTACTAGTTACATGGGGCCATGATTAGGGGTTATAATTTTCCCACATAGAAAAACATCCTTATTTCAAAAAAAATATGAAAATAAAAAATCAACATCTCTCACCCTTTGTTGATATTTAGTTTTGAGCCTTCGCATCTTACTAGTTGCATAAAATTAACATTGGGGAGAGATATTCTTATTCATCTTTTTTTTAATCTTAGGTGATGAGCCCATGTGTCTGCCTAATCATATGAGATTACATATTAGGGGTTATACATAAAATAAAATCAAAAGGATGATAAAAAATAATATTTCTTCAAGTGGCTTGTTTATATGCCTATGCTATAAAAGGGAAATACTTTATCCAATTAACCAACTCTATCAAGGATAGACAAATCTAATAAATCAAATATTTTTGTAAGTTCAACAAATATGTAAACTTTTAATCTTTATCATATAAATTTTAAACCATCATCATTTGTTACACATAATTTTTGATCAAATTATCTTCACTCTTCTCACTGCATATTGAGAGTTATGTGTTATGCGTACAAATAATTATCCTCTCTAGTAAAACAAAGTGATTAATTTGTTAACCATATCTTGTATATAATACCATGGTAAAAACTAGTTTTCTATCACCAAGTGTAAAACCATTGTCTATGACTACTCTATTACTTAGGGGCATCATCCTTTAGTAATCCATCATATATTTCTAAGTGTGTCATTTTATCCACTGTTAGTCATTTCATCCTATAGCATGCTAGAGTTCAAGGTTGATATTTCTTTTGTAAACCTACATTCATGCTCATAATTACAAAAAAATCTAAAAACATTCACAAAAAAAACATTTAAATCCAAAAATCATCCAAAAAAAATTATTAAAATCCAAAAACATAAAAAAAACATTAAAAATACCAAAAAAAATTAGAAAACAAAATAAAAAAAACAAAAAACAAATCCACGTATTCCAAACCATCAACTTCAACACAATTATCTTTTATTAACTTGTTGTTGGGTGGGTCACTCATGCATCCTTTTCATCACAAAACACTTTTATTTCCTTGTCACTCATTCACTTTATCATCACTTCCCATATTGGGAGAACTACATATGGTCTAATATCCACACATAGACATTGTCTAAGTGGGTTATGTAGGAAACTCTTAGAGACATGAGGTCTCTAGGGTCAGCTCCGCCACCACCTTCCCCATCATCCATTCCCCAAGCTTTTACCTTACCTTTTTCTTCAGTTTATCCCTCACTTGTTTAGTTCTTCACCTTGTTCTCGGCTATAGTTGTTTTGTCTTTATTTAGTTTTATCCTTATTTAAAGTCTTTTCCTAACTTTTCCTTTTGTTTACATAAGTGATTTGTTTTGTTTATTATCTTGTTTATTTTCTATCCCTAGCCATTTAGTTTTTTGTTTTTATCCTTTTATTTATCTTTAGCCATTAAGTTGGTTATTTTAATCCATTTTTATCTCTAGCCATTCATGGTTGAAATTTATTTCTCTCTTTTATCAATTTGTTTCAATCATTTAGAATACATTTTCTTGCATTAATCATTTAGCATGATCATTCATTTACATTTGTTTATATTTATTTCAAACACTCATTTTTTTGGTGTGTATTTTAAATCACATAGATTAATCTATTTATCTTATCTTATTTTTATTGTCTTTTATGTGTTATCAAGACTATTTTGTGTAATGCATACATAGTATGGTTATGACTATATCATGATGTAATATTTAATAACATAATTTATTATTATTATTTGTTTGAACATGCTTAACACATCAACATTCATCATTATTATTCAATAATTAGTGGTACTATGTTTTATGTTATATTAAAATTTAGGTTTCTCAAACTACTCCAACTTTTCAGAATACCGGTGCAAAGAATAGAAATAAATACAATGAAAAAATGTCTCATCCATAAGCATCATGTACACATATGTCAATCATGCATCCATAATAAATCAAATGCTAAATGCTAAATCTAATACATGATAATGTACACATAATATGCAAGAAGTATAATCAATGATATCATCTACCCATATATCCATCAAAACCATGTAAACCAATAAGTAATGTCCATAGTATATAGTACAAAGATATCACATACATACATACATACATACATACATACATACATACATACATATGTGTGTGTGTGTGTGTCTACGAAAGGTATATATCAATATATGTATACATCACTGTAATCCATCTATCATAGTAAAATCTCTATCTTTATCTCATAATATCCCTCAAAAGGAGTATCTAGTCTTGAGAATAGATCTACACATTGTGGTGTACGCCATGGAAGATGTATAACCTATAGAACCTATACCACTAATTTCTCTAACTTTATTGAATGTATATATCTAGTAGACACTAATCATCTCATAGAGTACTCTTTGAAAGATGATTCCCTTTAATCCCATGGTATATTCACCTCATATAGAATCCTATAATAGGTAGCCATTTCCATCACCCACATTACCCTATCTAATATAGCCAACTATCCCTTCCTGACTAACTTCACTCTAGCCTTTGCAAGCTCCATCTGAGTTATGTCCCTCTCTTGTCTATACCACTATATAAGAGGTATGTAATCTGGCATCTATGCCTCTAAATCACATGTAATCACCCCTATGGTCATAGCATTCCCATCCATCCCATCCAAAATACAATATAACCTTTGTACCTCATCCTGTAGTCATTTGATCCTACATTTTTATCTCCTCTATTATCGACTACACACTACAATCTAGCTACCTCATGGTATAACCCATCAATCTCTCTGCCTCTAGCCCAAATCTCATCTTGAAGTCTATGTATCAAAGAATGATCCTCTATCAATCTCAGAGCACAAGATGAGCTTGTAGTATCTCCTATCTCTACCTATGTCACCTAAACTACTCTAGTCATAGTCTCATGTCCTTTATCCTCATCCTCACTCTCCATCTCTATAATATGAGTATCCCATCCTATCTCTTGCTCTATGCCCACATCCATCTATACCCTTACCTCTCAAAAAATCTCCATATCCTCTACCTTAATGATTGGCACATCTTGAAGCTAGCTAACCTCCATATCTCATCCTCTACCTTGCACTCTTAGACATGTTCATCCTCTATCACTTGAAACAACCCTCCTAATCCAAGTTCCCAAACTTGTGCCTCATAGTTTCCTACTCAAGATTTCCACTAGTCTCTATTTATACATTCATGATGGTATACATGGCATCATTAATCTCACTGGTCTCTATTAATCCCACCAATCTACATATCCAACAACTAATCCTATATCTATAACATCTCTCCTATCCATCCATCTCACTATATGTACGTGTCTCTAACTATGATCAATAATAGCATGATCAAACATCATTCCCCACTATGGTCTCTCCCACACTATCTATGTAAATACATTTGGATCAATTGGTATATGATGTCTCACACCAAACTATCTCATCACCCTATCTAGTTGATATCTCTCTATAATATATACATATCTCTTGATGATGTAGTATAGGGACATCACATAGTCCATGTGAATATCCTCATGAGGCCAAGCCCATACAATCTCTATATAAGGCCTCCAAGAGCTTTTATCATCACCTATCTCATCCACTTCTCTCTTGTATAACTCTAAGTCACCCAAGTGTGGTTTGCATGTACCAAAGATAACATGCCATACATATGAAAATGGCTCATCCTCTTCCTAAGTGATCATATACCCAACTAGTCTCCTGATAGTAATGTTCTCCTAACACCAAACCTATACTGGTGTAAAAGGCCCTATCTCAACCTGGCATGAATAGATAAAGTGATGCAAATCATGTTATAGACTCACTAAGATGTATGGACTCTATACAAACCTCTCTCCCATCTCCACCATATCACTAATAACATCTAGTAAGCCAATAGGGCATAGTCTCCCACTCTTATCAAGAAGAAACATGCCACTAACAATAGCAATAATTACAATAATGAGAAAGCCCATCTCTAAATCTTTAAAATAGTCTACATTAATCCTACCTCTTAAAATTGGGATCATGTCATCACCAAAAATCTAGTATAATGTCTCATCCTATGGACCCTATCACTAGTCTACCTCATATAGAGATCCCCAATATCTAATAGACATCCTTGAGTGTAACAATCATCTCACTAATCAATTAGTGAAATGTACCTATCTCACTATGCCACCTCTCTGCTAATGTTGTTAGTAAGGCTCTATCAACTCAAACCTCCAACATCTATACAATGTTAGATAGCCCGGTCACCTTTAGGATTACCCACTCATTCTCTATGAAACTATCCATTCATACCATAAATGTTGATCTATGCTTTCATGTCAACATCACTAGTAATACCTCTTGCAAATCAATAACATTAGCATTGTAAAAGTTTTACATAAGCATTAAACAAAATTTATTTTTACCATTTAATCTATTTATAATAATCCATTTCATCTCATTTCATAGCATAATCATTTATTACCAAAAATCAATAAAATTTTTAAAACTCTTAACAAAATTGCTTTTGAATTAAATAAATTTGCTCTACACAATAACAAATTTGCACTAACTTTAGCAAAATCACTACACACTTTAATAATTATGTTGCCTTGTTCAAAATTTTTATTATCATCCATAATTCCAAAATCACAAAATCCCTCAAAACAAAAATACTACACCATTTGATGATTTCCCTTTGATGTTTGATGATTTTGCTTTTTACCCTAGAAAAATGATTGAAATCAATGATGAAATTACAATTTGTAGAACAATTATTTTGTTTTCATCCTTTTTAAATTATAATAAATGCTAATAAATAAACAAAAATTTCAAAAAATAAGAGACTTATTAGAGGTTCAT
>JARHVA010002107.1:1375000-1435000 GCA_037957365.1 Torreya grandis | reverse complement strand
TTAAGTATATTAGGTGATCCATAACACTCAAATGCCTAGGTTGTTTGAAAAACTAACAAGAAACATTGGTAAAATGGGGGATCATTATATTACCCTAACTACACAGTAATCATAATTAAAGGGACAAGGGTAGCTCCTTTTTTTTCCACACTACATCCCAGTCATAATTACAAAATAGCAGGTGGATTTTAAACTCTAAAACAACATTGAAAAATAAATTAGCCTTAATAATCACTACTATTATTATAAACTCATTTAAGTATTGGATACATAGAATTTGTGGCTAGGTCACATTTTAACCAAGTTGGGAAAATTATAGCCCACTAAAATATAAAGGTGGATAAATTTATGGAATTAGACCCCAAGAAGAAAATTAATACATATATCAATCACCTCAAGAAAAAGAAGAAGGTGAAAATTTCATATGATCACTAGGAATATGATCATGATGCTATTTTTATAAGTGCATCATATGATACTAATGTGTGGAAAAGGATGAAATATAAATAGATGTCTATGATATTTGCTTAGGCTCTTTAGAACAGTCCTAAGATCACTAAAGAACAAGATAAGGATATGGAATAACAAGATAAGAGAGCATGTATTCATCAGTGGCCTCTATCTCAGCCACAAGATTTATAAGTGAAAGACCAACCTCCCTCTCCTATAGGATAATAGAAAATTTTATAAGAGGGAGAGTCTAGTAGCCTGAGGGAGTGTAATCCCAAAATAAAGGAGGAATTCTAAGAGGCCTCCCTTGTTTTCATTTCCATATACATCTCTAGATACTACTACTATAGTTTTGGGAACAACCATTATAAAAGATAAAACTACACCTCCTCTAGACTAGCCAAAGAGCACATTCTATGTGACACCTTTGTAACCACTTACAATAGTCACCTAGGTTAGTTTCCCTAAATTTATATAGGCTTCTTTCTTTTTAATTCTATCTTCACCTCCTTATCCTTATATTCCCTTGGTAATTTCACCTCCATCCATTACCATTAGTGATGAAGTATCTCCTTAATCACTCCCTACCATGCCATCTTTTACTCCATTAATCCTCCTTCCACCATTATTGTCCCACAAACCATCCCTTCACCACCACTTGTAGTGACTTTTTCTACCACCATATCTCTTTTAATTGTTTCACCATCTCCCTCATTTTCCACTCCCTTATGGTCAATTACCAAATGAAATATAAGGGTCCTTCTACCTCCTCCAAGGGTAAACAATTAGAAGAAAAGTCATATTTTATACTCCCCACCATAGAGGAATCCCTTGATGAGGAGGAAGAGAAAGAGGAGGAATCTAGACATATAATATCTTTCATTGATTATTAAACTAATGATTTTGAATATGATGTAGAAATAATGAAGGGGTTAGGACCTATAATAAGTGAAGAGGAATCCCCAAATAATGATGAAGTAAAGTTGTAAAAGACTAAAGATATGAGTTTGGAAGGCCTACAAGAAGAAGAAACTCCAACTAGCACTTTGGACCAGCAAGTCCTCATAGAATAATAGTGACAAAACATAAATGAGGTAGTCTCTTCTCTTGTTTCATCTATTCCTATTGTACATTTTATAACTATCGATTTACCTCCAGCTATTCTAAATATTCTTTTGTTTAGTTCTGTTGACTCTCCCATTATTTTAACTTCAATGCAAATAAAGGATCCAAAGAAAAGAGTTCATTTTTAGAGTAAATTTATAGTTTCCACTTATAACCCTAAAAGTCCACTAGTCTATAAAAAAATTTAGTTCAACTAGAGCTACTTATGCCACAATATTCACCCATATATTGAATTACTATGATTATTGATCTAAACCTAGGATTGACTAAGTATGTGGTTAAAGTCACTCCATTGAGAGAAACTTGACCACATGAGAGAATTATCTATCCACCTCTCTAGTTGTAAATAAAAATTAATGCATCATTATTACCACCAGTAATAAACCTCTCTAATGACTCCATCTTCCACATCTTAAGAATTGAGCCTACCAAAGGTATAAATAGGGAAACTTATTTTTACCCAATGGGAAAAAGAAATAAAAAATAAAAAGGATGAGAGACATAACCTATTTGTCATAGAGTACCTATAGTCTCAACCCATTTCAAAAAAAACAATGGAACCATCCAAAGGGTGAGGAAGAGGAAGGCATTGAATTTAGATACAAAGGAAAAAATGTAATTTAAACAAAGAGAAAATCTATTTCCCTTGGAAAACAAATCCAAAAAGGATCCAAAGGATCCTAATGAATACATTGAAGACATATGTTTTTGTGCCATCAAATAGTGAAGCTATGAAAGAAATCTACAAAATCAAAGAGGAGGAACAATAGAGATTACTATAGAGGTAGACTATACATGCTCCTTGGGAGATAATTTATGATATGTAGAGGGTAGACACTAAGTTGCATAACATTTTATGCAATATTTAATTTTTCAAAGAAGGAAGCTAATTAGATAGAACAAAGGTGATCAAACTTTTAAACCAATTGAAAGAGTTATAGAAAAGATTAAATTTATTTTTATAGTTCTCTAAACTAGTGCCTTTAATCAATTGAACTTAATGTCTAACATGGTTTTAGAGGTAAAAAACACTGAGAGGGGGGTGAATTAGTGGTGGTAAACAATCCAATTCAATTTACAAACCCTTTAAACACTTAAGCATTTAATACAAACATTAATGAATCATTTAAGATGTTTATAGAAATGAGCAAATAGATAATACAAGATTACACACACAACACAAGATCTATGTGGGAAACCCTCTTGGAGAATAAACCCCACTCTCAAGCCTACAAACACATAGACTACTTGTCCTATAATATGATCACAAACATGAGACTGATCAAGTCCTTTTAAACAAAATTTAGTAAAACACTTGTTTCATAAGGAACACCTACCCCTAGGATGATCAAGTCCTTCTAACCACCTATTGGTCAAGTCCTTCTGATTAGCTTTAGTGAAACACTTGTTTCACAAGGAAAACCTACCCCTAAGATGATCGAGTCATTTTGACCACCTGTTGGTCAAGTCCTTTTGACCTAGATGTTGAATACCCTCCCAACACCTATGAAATAAACATCTCTTGAACATTTATTGCCTACCAATCTAATGGAGATATAATGTATATCAACTCTCTCTTCAACTCTGCATGCTACATAGTCTACACTCTGATCTATCTCTCAAATCAACCACCAAGATCACACATACATCATAAATACTTCACTCATCCTCAATCTTTAAACCTATAAGAGAACTATCTTTGACATCAAAAATATGACCTATAGGTCATACACATAGTCATCAACTTGCTCTTCTCTACAACCCATCCACTAGGCACACACCCTTTCATTCATTCTGTAACTCTCACACACACCTCTTCTCATAGGTTTCACACATATAGAAATCACCACATTTGATTTCACCTTTTATAAGTCCTTCATGATTGTTATAATGTTCACAACCTCCCTTGTTGGCCACAACATGCCTTTACTCTTAAGGCATATAATATGGATCATCTTTAAGCACAACCCTCTTTCAAATGGGCCTAAGTCACATTTAGGTCATATCAAGACCCATTCACCTCTTTGAAACTTCTTCAAGAAAAATAAGAACAAAAAAAGACTTTCAAATACATGAACCCATGCCACACAATCTATGGGTTTTCCTTAAGTGATAACAACCATCACATCACCCTTTTTCTAAAGCTTAATTTGCTCAAACTACATTCTATGCACACATCCACCATGAACAAACACATAATCACCTTATAAGCCTTTGATCATACTGAATATGATTGATAAAACCTTAATAATCCACACAAATGGTCCTCATGGAGTCTACAATACTCTCTGATAGTTATCTCGTCTTGAAACATCAAAATACCATCGAAAACAACTTTATTACCCTTTTCAGGTTACTTTCAAAGAATGAAAAATACATATTTAACTTTAGAGATCATTAAATTTAACTATAAAAACATTTATAAATTCAAAATAATATTTATAGATTCACCTTGAAGTCATATACAACTTTTATTTTTACTACAACATCAAATTCTACGTAGATCAAAAGTTATGGCTCAAAAACCAAGCACTAGTATTTCTTTTATTAAATTCAAATATTTAAATCCAAATGGTCATAGTTGAACCTTAATCACTTAGAAAACATCTCATGCTCTTTTCTAAACTCACTTAATTCACACCATTGATCTTCTTTGGAAGTATCTCTAATTTTAACTCATAGTGCTCTATTATCTAAACATTAAACCTCAAACATGTTGACCTCATCTCATGCACCCTTAAAATATTGACCAAATTCACATCATCAATCTCTAGGGATTAACCAAGTCTTTATCTTGTAGTAATCACTATTATATCTCCATTAGAACTCCCATGATTATGCCACTTGGTAGCTATGTGTGCCTTCTACACATTTGACTCTTTGACTTCTACTCACACTGTCAATACTTTGATAGTATGAATGCCCACAAACTATTGATATTCTATCCAAGCTCCATGAATGTGACACATATCACTATCACATTAATTCTTTGACATTTTGACTCTTACACATACCATTGGATCAATATCACAAATTAATGTACAACATTATATCTACATGTGCAAGTACAACTTTGAAGAATTATATCTCTAGCTAGAAGAAATTTCAAGACTCCAAATATTTAGGGAGCATTCTTGGAATTATATAAAACATCACCATTAAAACATTTTCCCACTGTTGACCTTTTAAGTACCTAAAATAATGCAAAAACTTTTTGGATCATACATATTTGCATGACGTGCACTGATGATCTAGCTAAGAATAAAAACTTAGTGAACTTTTGTCTAAGAGCCCAACTTTGCACCCAAATATCTTTTTTTACACTCAACCTCATAAATGAAAATGGAAAATAACAACTTGAGACTAATTTTATCACACCTATATGACCAACTCCCCTTGACTCATCCATATGTGGCAATGGTGGTGTCATCAAACTAATTACTCATATTTTTTTGGCACTGAACCAACTATTCCAAGATGAACATAATGAAGAAATAGATGAATAACATTCACCTCCATAATATCTCCAATAATCCTTAACCTCTTATAGGATCCCTTACACATGTTCAATACTTTAGACCCACCCCTAATCATGCCAAAATCAGAAATAAACTAAGACTACTTCACTCATAATAGGACAAGCACACTTCTAAATTTATCATTGACACTTAGAATATCAAGGCACTTCATCCACTCACCTGGACACCTACATAACATCACTAAAAACTCTTGAACAATCTCCCCCTTTATCATTGATGTCAACACCCATCATACAACTCACCTTCCTTCTCTCTCTTCAATCACTCTCACAATAAGAACCTTCTCCCCCTTTGAAATAATGAAAGTGTTTATAAAATGATTGTAAGGGCTTGAAAAGACCACCAAAATTATATTACTAACTTATAAATCTGACAAAAAATCCCCCTTACCTTGAGCCTACATCTTCTTTGCCTTGATAACTTCCTCTTGCTAAATGCCAACACTCCCTTCAACTAAGCACTAAAACTAATGAAGAAAGAACACAAAAAATCACTAAAATATGACATAAATAACCAATAAACATATAATAGGGACTCCCCCTAAGATCTATGAGTCATTTCACCTTTTGATCATTTTCAGATCTCTACACACCATGAAGAACCATCACATAGGCTTACTAGCCTTCTCTCTCAAACCACCTCAAAGACCACCAATATAACTTCATTAAACTCACCAAATAAGAAACATGCTCTAAACCAATGTGAGAACTCACCTTGAAACACTTATGCCTTTCTCTTTTGGAGAAACTGAGTAAAAACATCAAATCTTCACACTAGGCCTGTCTAGACTCCTAATAACCCTACCTAAAACATGCATAGCCTATAAATTTTATTATACATACTTTCAAGACCTGAAAATTCATATATGAATCAATCTCATATTCCCCCTTAAGCACACAAATTTTCATCACCTAGTGCCTCCTTTGCAACATACTTCCTTGACAAACCTACTAGCTAATTAGGCCTCTATTTTGACAAAAACTTAAATAATTTGAAAAGTGCAAACCTTCAAATCTTTGTGAAGAAATAAATTGATCACCCATTTATCCCATTCAACCCATTAATAATATTTATACCTTAATTCATAAGGCAAACCACTTTTCTAGCCTAGCCCAAAACTCTAGAATCTCAAAACAAACAAGGTCAACAAACCTCTTTCTGGTCAATTCCCACCTCTAAAACTTCTTGCACACCTGGAGACAACCATGGCACACTTCTAGACCAATATTTAAAATTTAAAATCTTTGGGAACCTTTACTTCTTATACCATGTCTTTGATCTATAATAAGAAAGATAAACTCGAGAGTACACAAAAATCTTCAAAAGACACAAACAGGATCATCAAGACACAAAAAAACCTAGAAAACATCATAAATAAGTTCATAGAACTTTCTAAGCACCAAAATCTTCTTGAAATTCCATCAATCACATTATTCTACCTTAAAAACACTCATTTTAATCTTACATACACAACAAAAACACCCTATGACATAACTCTGACCTCATCAAAGCACTTCTATCATATTAACACACTAACTCCAACTAGAAACACTCATATCTTGCCTTCTAAGACCTTATGAAGAAAACCATATCAACACTTTCTTCTCCGCTAGAAATATGTATCCTAAGAAGCATAGGTAGAGATACCCTACTTCACATGATTCCTTAGAATAATGTGAAACCATGAGTTACCCACAACTCCTCATATTACCTCTCCTCATTGGTCATCTGATACTACTAGTTCTTATTCTTCTTCTTAGGCTTAAGAGGAACAACTTTATAATCCACTAAAACATTCTCCTTCTCTTTAAAGACTAAATTGATAATATATGGGGACAACATAGATTCATTACATACCTTTTTGATTGAAAAATCTTCCTTACAGTTTGAAACCTCATCATTATATATTGAAAACAAATGTTCTTTTCATGAAACTTAATTAAAAATAGTAGGATGTTCACTTGAATCTATACACACCTCATAACTAGCCTCAACCAGCACCTTGGTCTTCTCCTTGAGTTTAGTCTCTTCATTCATAACATGAGCAAACAATGAGAACTCTTGGCACTCTCCAACTTCTATAGCATTCTCCACCATAACAAATAGATTACTTGGACTTGTAGACTCATCATGACTCACACTTAACTACCTTTCATTTTCATGAGTTAAATTGCCTTATTTCTTGCACTCTAGGACTTTTATTAAACCTATTCTATCTTATAGGATTTTTCTTGCAAAATCTAGTAATGTGACTTCTCTATTGATAATTGAAGAACACTATACCTTTTTCAATAAACTTATCCTTCCTTTCCTGATTAGAACAAAATATTTCAATATGTCCTTTCTTTTAACAATTGAAACAAGCTACTCCTTTTGAATATGACTCAACTTTTGATTGATAAGCCCCATCATAGTTCCATAAAAATGCATTTCTAACATATCTCTTGCATTCTCTAGCTCTATGTCCAAGTTGATTACATGTGTAACAATAACCATTAAAACTTGCATACCTCATGGCATTTGGTCATCTAATCTGATTTGTCTTCACTCTTTTAGAATCTTCATTATTTGACTGATTGTTAACCTTCAAGGTCTGATTCACATTAGTCTTCATCTTATCTTGAGTTATATTTTTTGGTTCTTCTTTGTATCCAAGACTAGTTCTATCACTTGCATGATTTTGACCATTTAGAATATTATCTATATCACTTGAGATATTTTCAAATCTCATAAATGACTACCTCTTACTAGATGTCTTCTCTAACTCATATTTTAATGACTCATTTTTTTACATACCTTAAATATTCATCTTCTTTAGCTTTCAGGCTTGTAGATAGGATTTCCAATTGACAACTGAGATGCTTGACTATATCTTCATGATCCTTAGTGTATGCATTAATTCTTGCCTCAAACACATTGAATTTTTCTTCATAGTCCTTGATTTGAGACTTCATCTTCTTGTTAATATTTAGTTGTTCAAGAGCATTCATCAATTCAGTCTCATAATCTACCTCATCTTTATCATCATCTGAATCACTCTAAGTAGACTCATTTTGATATGAGAAACTTAGTTCCCCATCTATGAAGAGGTCTTGATCTTCAATAGGACCATCATATTCATTATCAAACTCAAAGTCACTATCTTCACTCTCAAAGTACTTATTGTTGTCAAATATTTTGAATACTTTCTTCCTCTTATCAAACTTATATGTCTTCTTGTCTTCATCTTGGCCATCATCATGCTCTTCATCATCATTCTCATTATTCTTATAAGGGCACTTATTAGCAAAATGTCTTACATCTCCATAATTGAAGCATTTTAAGGGTAGTTTACCCTTATACTTGCTTGACCCTATTTTTAATTTCCTTGTAAACAAAGCAATTAGTTCATCTTCATCAATATCAAATATGTCATCCTCATTTAGTTTCTTACCTTGAAACTTCTTCTTTGGATTCACTGATGTCTTGAATATTACTTCCTTCTTTGGTGGTTTATCATCATTGACTCTCATTTCATATGCAATAATAATGTCATGCAATTCATCCATCTTTAACCCAATAATATTGTGACTTTTTTCTACAACAGATATTTTAAAATCAAACTTGAGATAAAGGGACCTTAATACATTTTTAACTATAGTAGCTTCTATAATCTTCTCTCCAAAACCTTTGATTATGTTCACAATCTCATCAACTCTCTAGAAAAAGGATGCCACAAAATCTTCTTCCTTCATGTTAAGACTCTCAAATTGTCTTTAGTAAGTCTACAAATTTACCAACTTAAATATTAAATCTCATTCATAAATAGTCTTCAATTTATCCTAAATTTCATTGGCAGATATGCAATGGATTACTTTGGTGTATTTAGTCTCTAAAAGACCACAAGTGATAGCATTCATTACCTTAGAATTTTTCTCAAACAACATCTTATCTATACCACTGGATAGAGCAATAATCGATACAAAATATCCATCCAAAACATATTTCCAAGTGTCAAACCCTAGGGACATGATTTAGGTATTCATCCTTGCACTCCAAAAAGCATAATTGGATCTAATGAACATTCATGCTTTCTTAGTGGAAAAACTTCCTTATATTTGATGGCTACCCATATTGTACCTTGTATATCCTTCAAGATATCAAGCCTTTACCAAAGGACCTACTTTGATACCAATTATTAGAGGTATAAACCACTAATGGGGGTGAATTAGTGGTGGCAAACAATACAATTCAATTTATAAACCCTTCAATAACTTAAACATTCAATATAACCATTCATGAAGCATCCAAGATGATTATAACAATAAACAAATAGATAATACAATATTACACACACAACACAAGATCTATGTGGTAAACCCTCTTGGAGAATAAAACCCACTTTCAAGCCTACCAATATATGGATTACTTGTCTTATAAGATGATAAAAAACATGAGACTAGTCAAGTCCTTCTAACCAAAATTTAGTGAAATGCCTATTTCACAAGGAACACCTACCCCTAGGATGATCAAGTCCTTTTGACCACCTATTGGTCAAGTCCTTATAACTAGATTTAGTGAAACACCTATTTCACAAGGAACACCTACCCCTAAGATGATCAAGTCCTTCTAACCACCTATAGGTCAAGTCCTTCTAATATTGATATTAAGCACCCTCACAAAACCTATGAAATAAACCTCTCCTAAACATTGATTGATTGCCAATATGATGGAAATACAATGTATATCATCTCTCTTTTCAACTCTACATGTTACACTATCCAAAATCTAATTTATTTCTCAAATAAACCACCAAACTCATATAGACATCATCTAACCTTTGTTCATACTCAATCTTCAAACCTAAAAGAGCACTATCTTTACATAAAAATATGATCGATAGGTCATACACAAAATCATCAACCTACTCTTCAGTACAACCCATCTATTGAGCACACACCCTTTCCTTCACTCCATAAATCTCACACAACCTCTTCTCATAGGTCTTACACATCTAGAAATCACTCAATTTGATTTCACCTTTTATAGATCCTTCATGATTATTATAATGTTAAAAACCTTCCTTGTCAGCCACAACACATGCCTTCACTCTTAATCCATCTAATTGGATCACCTTTAAATAGAACCCTCTTTTAAATAGGCGTAAGTTACCTTTTAGGTCCTATGAAGACCCATTCACCTCTTTGATACTTCTATGAGCAAACTAAGAACACATGAACACTTTAAATTACATAGACCCATTCCACACAATCTATAGGTCCTCAAGTTATAACAACCATCATAATACCCTTATGCTAAAGCACAATTCACTCAAACAACATTATGTGCACACAACCACCATGAGTGAACTCATAGTCACATTTTAAGACTTTAATCATACTAAATATGATTGATAAAAAATTTATAATCCATATAGATTGTCCTCATGGATTATACAACACTCTTGAATAGTTATCTCATCTTGAAACATTAAAATACCATTAAGAACAATTGTATTACCCTTCTCAGGTTACTTGCAGAGCATGAATGAACACATAGTTAAATTTATATCTCAATAACTTTTATTACATAAAAATTTATACCTTTAAAATAATATTTTTAGATTCACCTTGAAGTTCTCTAAAAATTTATTTTTAATTCAACATCAAATTTTGCATAGATTGAAAGTTATGGCTCAAAAACCAAGCATTGGTCTTTCTTTTGTTAAATTCAAATATTTAAATCTAAATGATCACAATTATCCCTTGGTCACTTAGAACACATATCATGCTCTTCAATCAACTCATTCAATTCACACCATCGATCTTCTTTATAAGTATCTAAAAATTTAACTTATAGTTCTCCACTATCCAAACATGTTAACCTCATCTCATGCACCCATACAATATTGACCAAATATGCATTATCTATCTCTATGGATTAACTAGGTATTTATCTTGAAGTTCTCACCATTATATATCAATCAAAACTCTAATGGTTATGCCACTTGGTATCTCTACATTCCTTCTACACATTTGACTCTTTGACTTCAACCTACACTATCAATATTCTAATAGTATGAACACCCATTAACCATTGATCTTTTATCCAAGCTTCATGAATGTGACACATGTCACTAGCATGTTCATTAGTTGACATTTTAACTCTTATGTGCACTATTTTATTTAATGAATAGATGACCTTAGACTTAAATGTAGTTTATTTTTATGGTCTTTATCTCATCATAGTCTACAAGTGTAACTTTCAAGATTTATATCTCAAGCTAGAAGACACTTCAGGATTCTAAATATTTAAGGAACATTATTGGAACTATAGACAACATCACCATGAAAATATTTTCCCAATTTTGACTTTATAAGTACCTAAAATAAATTATCAAAATTTATGTATCATACATATTTGCATGACATGTACTAATGGTCTAGATACATATAGAAACTTAGTGAACTTTTATCTAAGAGACCAATTTTGCACCTACATATCTATAGCTATGCTCAACCTCATGACCTAAAACTTGGAATGTAGTAAATTGGGACTAATGTTATCATACCCATATGACCAAATCCACTTGACTCATGCATACATGACAATGCTGATGTTATCAAACTATCTACTTAGATTTTTTTCCACTGAACTAATTATGCTAAGAATAATATAATGAAGAACTAGATGAATACCATGGACTTTTACAAGCTCTCTAATTATCCTTGACCTTTTATTTGAACCCTAAAACATGCTCAATACTTTATACCCATCCTTAATCATGCCAAAAGTGAAGATCATCCAAACTTACTTTAAGCATACTAGGACAAGCATACTTCTCACTTTGTCATTTACACTTTGACTATCAAGACACTTCATCCACTCTCCTAGACACCTCCATGACATCACTAAAAAATATCAAACACATAGATGCATCATGGTGACTCAATTATGTAATTTGAAAAAGATATGGTTCCTTCAATTGACATACATTGATGAATAATTTATTAGTACATTTTACAAATCATGAGAATGAGGCCTTGGAAATTTTTAAATAAATGAGGGTCACTAATGTGATTACCCCTACAGGTGAATTAGTCAACATGCTAAATTTTTAGATCCTCCTCCAAGTAACTAAAATTAACTTCAAGGAAGAAGTTTAAGGAAAAATTTATAAGACCAATGATGAATTTTAGGAATTGGTATTTTTTTCAAGGATAGGGTAACAAGAGTTGAGGCTTTGGGAGCAGAGTTCAATCAAAAGTTGAACATACAAGGTTGGTGGTTGAGGCCATGAAACTATTCAAACCTTATTTTATTAATTTTAATATCATTAATAAGGAGTTCAAAGTTGTATACACATTATTATAATAACTTAGGGCAAAATATATAGCTTCAAGGTTTATGTTAAACATCTAGCCAATTACCAACATTACCATACCATCTCTGGATTTTTTTTTAGGATTTATAGTCATGTAAAATCCAAGTGGATCTATTTTGATCCCAAAAGTAACAACATGGTATACTTTAATTCCTTTAGCTATCACTCCATCATCTTCTTTAGCTAGTGGTTCCACATCAACACCTTGATAAATATAAGTATGTACTTTCATGTTTTTTGTTGATTAAGAACTATGGTTCCAAATTTACATTTCATGTATATATTATGTTTTTATATGTGAAATTATATTCTAGGATGACTATTGTAGATGCATCCTTTGTATGAGATTTAGATGTAAGTCCTATTTTTTAAAATCTATTTTTAGACTTCACTTGAGAGATGAGACCTTTCCCATCCCAAGTTATTTATACTTGAATCAATATCAAAGGGAGGAGAATTTTGGTTGTTAAGATTAATAGGAAATTTTGAGAAGTTATACAATTTTATTATTGATGTGTAAATCTTTATTCTTATCCAACTTGTGGATTATTTAAGAAGTGTTATCATTCTATTTTCTTAATCTTTTGGTTGTCTATAATTTATCTCTTTTATATATGGTCATGCATATTAATCTGAAGCTGATTTGAATACCTTTGGAATATGTCTATAAAATGTAGCTACCTTTTATTTCATGTGTTTAAGTATTCCATACTTTGATTTCCTTTGAATCCTAACTATGTTTTATTACTGGTGAGCTACAATATCTTGCATCAAATATTATTATATGAATTCTTGTCCAACCTGTAATTCAAGTTATAGTCTTAGAAAGTTCATTTAATTTAGTCTACAAACATCCTTTCATACCCTAATTTTCCCTCCATTTTGAGTTACTTTTGAATTCCTACCCACCTTATGTTATAACCATCATTAATCCACCTATCTCAAGTAGATTTAGATTCATCCATAGCTAATTCATCCATGGTAAAAAAGCTACCTCACTCACTACTATTCCACAAATAAGTTGTTTACAAAACCTAATGCCATACAAATTTTGCCTTGAAGTGAATAATTTTCACCAATTATAAAACTTTAGAGGATACCTCATAAAATATTTGTATGGTTTGAATAAAACTCACATCAATAATAAGCATGAATATGGAAGGTATAAAATTATACAAAACTAGTAGGGATACCAAGGAGGATATCAAGAAATTATAATTAATGGGAAGAAATTAATTCCTTTCTAGCATGGCTACCTTAGAGATTCCATCCCTCACCCTTACAATGTAGTTTTCAAGTAGATCATGAAATTTGTCATATAGGATGGGAGGTAAAACTTGGTTCTTAATTTCCATTTTATCTTTATTAATTTTTTTAGACATCAATGCTTGGTTAGTTTTCTCTTCTACATTTTGAGTTCATAGGAAAGCTCTATTTTATAAGAAAATAAAGGGAAGGTGAGGTTCCCCTTACATCAAGCTCTAATAATTTTGCTATGAAAGTATGTTAAAGATGAGAAGATGATATATATACATGTGACATTTGAGGGACAAGTAGATCACAATAATCAAAATGAAAACCCCATTAATAAGCCTTAAAATTTGGGAAGAAATAAACTACCTCTGAGGAAGGATGTAAATGACCCTGTAAAAATAACCATCGATAAAGTGACGAGATTTAAGAAAGGAAATAATAGCCTAAAAATAAGAGAATTTAAGAGGTTATTAATATTTTAAATACCTAGGATTCCCACATTAATAACAAAGATAAAGAGAATGGAAAGAACAAAATAAAATTTGGGGAAGCTAGGGTAATGACCACTACTAGCAATGAATGGTTAGACTTAAATAACTATGGGAGGATATCTATTTACATAGATATTTGCTCAGATGGTTTCAAAAGGACCAAAAATTTATCAAGGATTCCAGCAAGAACTATATGAGGGGAGAAATAAGTGACCAAAAATAAAGAAGAATTTCAAGAGTTGGCTATACAGGTGAGAGTTCTTGAAGAATGAGTCAATAAATTGAAATAGGAGAGCATATTTCTCAAAAGTAATCTTGAATACCTAATAGTATATATTAATTCCATGATCAATAATTATCTCTCTATTATGTAGCTTCTTGTTCAAATTTTTAGAAATAATTCTATGGGTGAAGGGCTAAGCAAGAAGACCAAGAGGGTGAAAGACACAACTAAAAAGAAAGACTAAAAATTGAACTCTATGGAACAAATCTTGAAGGAAATGTTAGATAATTTAAACGAATCCCTTAGAGGGTATGTTTTTAAGAAATTCATCCTTTTTTATGTTAATTTGTTGTTCTTATTTTGATATTACTATGATTTGGTTGTGTTTCAATTATTTTTTGATTTTTTACTTTTCTTTATAGTCTTATTAGATATTCTTGTTATTCTGGTTCTTATGACCTTAACTATGGTTCTTGTATAAAAGGGTAGATTATATTTCAAA
Source organism: Torreya grandis (assembly GCA_037957365.1). NCBI lineage: Eukaryota > Viridiplantae > Streptophyta > Pinopsida > Cupressales > Taxaceae > Torreya > Torreya grandis. The sequence goes on along the minus strand of JARHVA010002107.1, from coordinate 1,420,053 downwards.
AAAATCCATTTTACCCTTAATTAAAAAAAATGTCATTAGGATAAAAGATGATAAAATTATTTAAAAAATGGCTTAAGAACATCATTTTCAATCTCATAAATGTAATTTATCCATTAGTCAACCCAAATGATGTAGCCAAATACTCATATAATACTTATTATATCTTGAATACAATATTCCACTCATCACATTAACTTATGCAAATATATGATATCAAATATTCTTGCCATTCTTTCTTAAGTAACTCAATCCATTTGAGAAATCCATCAAATCATCTATGTGGTAATATAAACCTATACTTTATGGTTATCTTATATATGGATCTAGAACAAGTGCATATTCTCCACTCTTTATTCATATTAGGTATTAATAATGATGGCATTGTACATGAACTAAAAATTTATATAATAAATAATTTATCCAAAAATTCTTGAATTTGTATTTGTACCTCCATATTATTATATCACATCTGAAACTTAACAAACAACATGTGATTTTTAACAAATAGTTAACTAATGATTAGTTGGACTTATGAATCATGTGGATAAATGGACATATTTAGTTGATTGATTTCATATGTTTTAATTTTCTATTCTACATCATTTGATTTTGGTGCATATATGTGTGTATGATAGAAAAGAGTGATAATATTTGTCTTTACTTCTATATGTAGTATACAATGGTATATATGTTGCTTATTTTGTGTTTAAATGTTGATTATTTCATGTTTAAATGAAGTAATAAACTGACTACATTTTTCTTCTTGAATTTGATGCAGAGCATATCTTAACCTCATCAAATACCATAGAGTGAGAAAATCATAGGGGAGGAAGAAACACATAGAGGAAGTGATGGTCAACAAGAACAAAAATCTAGAACATCACACATGCACATTAGACTTGTTTGACTTGCATGACTATATTATTTTGTTTTTGACTTATATTCATGTGTGTTTATTGCATTAATGATTAATATTGTGTATTTTTATGTTTGTTTTGATGTACTTTCTAAAACTATATTACTTGGAAAATAACTTGCCTATTTACATTAAATGTTTAGTTGAGTATTGTTTAGTAATATGTGTTAAATCCTTCTTTATGGCATTATAAAAAAATGGTGTGTTGACAATCTTCATAGTTTACTTTGTTGCATATTTTTATATTGATTTCATGATTGCTAATACTTAACCATTATAACATATTTTATTTAAGGAAAAAACTATTTAAGACTCTTATTTTAATCTAGGTTATTAAACAAAATAATTTAAGATTGGCTTGGAAAAGAATCTGTTTAGGGGTTTTGAGGTCATTAGACCAATAGAAGCATATTTGACTTAATAACCATGGGGAATTTTGATGAAAATCACTAGGTTTATGATTATACACATTTGTCTTGGTGTGCATTAAACCTAATTGGAAATTTTGATTTTTGAATCATTAACTTAATGATTATGTTTTAAAAATGATTAAATTAATTTATTTGTTTTTAGTTTAAACACTCAATTGAGTTATAGGGTTTCATTTTGGTGGATCATATTTTTAATTTCAAGTTTAATGGAGAGGTAGGGAAAATTTAATGTTGAAGTGGAATTTTTAGAGTAAATGGTGGCATGGTTTAGTGAGAAATAATGTAATGAGTTTAGATGTGATTAAGGATAATAACTCACATTTTGGTGTATTTTTTGTGGCTCAACTACAACTAGGGTTATAAAAAAAATGGGTTTAGCAATGGACAATTATGGGTGGATAAGAAGAGGAAAAGAGAGGCAAGAGGGACACAACCTAAGGGAGGAGTAAAGGAGAAAGATTGACAATGAAATCAAAAAGGGGATTTTTTCTATTTCACTTGCAATTACTAAGGAAGTAATTTAATTTTTTTGTTTGTTCATGGAATAGAGGTTTTTCTAGATTATATCTGGATTTTATGGTTATTAAAACAAGTATAGAAATAATATCTAGATTAGAACATGGGAAAATATGTATTATTCCAATATAGTTGCAATCTTTGTGGGTTTTGATTTGCAAGCAAAATAGTAGTCATTTTTTTGTTATTTGGTTATGGGAGGGTTTTGAAATGGAAATAAACTTCATGGTCTTTTTGATTTGAATTTTTCTTACATTTAATAATTAAATGTGGTTTTTATTAAGTTGTAATGTAATTTTAGGGTGAATATAATCATGTAAAATAGTTTTTATTTTCGAACGTTTATGTGAAACTATATAAGCTTCCTTAAAGTTATTTTTGAAAAAAAGGTCTAGGTAGACCTGTAGTTGGCCAAACAACCACTTACATACTTGCATTTGGCCATTCAAACCCTTAACACATAATTTTAATCCTTTATTTAGTTTTATAAAGGAAAAAAACCATTATGCATACTTGTATATGGATAAAGGACCACCTACATACATGTATAATGTATTTCCAAATTGATGTTTCATTTAGAATTGTTTAGTGTTGACAATAAACTCTTTGTTATAGTCATGTTTCTAGCCTACATATGGATTTGTATAAACAATAATATATGGTTGTATTTATAGATTAGATCTTGAATTATGAAACCCCATTAAGATATGGTAATAATAGGTTGTATATTGATTTTTATAAACACATTAAATTGTTATTTATAGATTAATTTTGATGATATACAAACCTCTACATTTACCATAATATAGAAACCTTTACCATGCTTGAGAAAATTTGGGTTATGCATACATGTAGGTGGTTAAAATACCATCTACAAGAATGCATAACATTTTTTTAAATTGGAAAGGAGTGGTTGTATTTTAAGCTTGGTGTATTGGTTATTGAAACCACAAATTGACATGTTATTTAAACCTTGCATATTTATTTATAACATCTTGTAGTATCCATAGTTATGGTAAGTATTTATAAAACTATAGTTTTCATGTAAAATAGTTAAAACCTTCAAATTTAATGTGGTAATAATGGTTAATCATTCCTTGGAAAGAATGTGTTTCTTTATTTAAAATGATCAATAAAAAATGTTGACATATCAAAAGAGAACTATTAAAACAAGTTGGGAATAACCATGATTGATATGTTATGGATTATAGGTTGAATTTTATGACATTTAGTAAATATTATCTTTATATATATGAGTGACTATTTGAGACCCATTTAATGAGTAAAACAATGTAGTTTCTGAAATGACTTAAGTACAACTATGTATATTAGTTAATTTATATCATGAAATAAGTAGGCATAAATTATATTATCTTTAGGTTCAAGTTAATTTGGTTTAGTGGATTTTGTATTTGTGTGAACGTAGAAACATATATTGTTCAAAATCCATGAATATGAATATATGAGCAATCATGTATGGTAATATATTCTTGCTCATATTATGAATATGATTCCATAAATATTTATTTATAATAGTTATGTAAATTGTCAATGTGAATTAAGTACATTATCTTTACCAGTTATAGCTATGTATGAAGTTGAAACCTATATTCTATTATTTTATGGTTGTGTGAACATTAAACATACTAATTATGTAATACTGTGTAATTTATAAGTCCATCAAATTAAGGGATGGTGAGTGATGGGAAGGATACCATTTTCAAACATCACTTATTATCAATTAGCATGAAGGACAAATTTATGTGTTTAACAGAGAATATGGTTCTATTAAATATGACATAACTTAATTTTAATTTTAAACTATAACAAAAGATTTGGCCAAAGTAATTGTCTATTCATTATACTATCTAGTTTTCATGAATATGTGAAGTAATATTAGTTAGAGGATGTTGTTCATTTGTGTATGACTACTAAATGTGATAGTGATAGTATACACACTATTCTGGATCAGTTATTAATGTTCGCATTACCATTATATGCCCCTTCATGAAGGGAATGATCACTCCCAGTGTAGAGGTCTATAGGAGACCACCAATTAGTGGTTAGAGGAAAAACACCTAGATGATGCTCTACCTCTCTACAACTGCATATGAACCAAATTTTTTATTTACCCATAGATAAAAGTATAAAAGAATGAGTTAATGTATAAATATCTATTATATTGATATTATATAAATGGATCTATTTGTTAAACGCTATATATTTATTATTGGATTATTATACATAGAAGTGATTGTAACATACAAGTATTGATAATGTAACAACCCTAATTGGTTTGACATAGATAAATGTGATTTTTTTCAAACAACATATGCTTAGAATAGATCACACCATGAGAATGTAATTAAAAAACATATAAGAGACTTAAGTGTGATAAATGTAAATGAAGCATATTGCATCATACATCACTGATCAATATTATCATAAGAAACACATCATAATACACACATAGAAAGTAATTATAGATAGATAGTCTTGGTTGGTACAATATACAACCATTGTTGTCAATCCATAGTAAATATGTAATTACAGATCTTCATGATAATGTTTCTAATAATAAATACAATATAATACAATGTACATAAATAAGATACATGGCTTTTTGGAGCATGAGTTCCATAAACTATCCAATATTTTTGGCAATCTCAAGTGTCATCTCAAAAGTAGTACTATTGTGGGGAGGGAAAACACCATTTGAGTGATTTTATACACCAACCATAAAACAATGTGTAGACACCATAATTATGTCACACACTTGCATGACTCCCTGTGTCAAAACCCCCCTTGATCCCCTTTTAATAATTAACCTTCCTAACCCATGTATTCACCTTAAAATATTTAATTAATTAATTAAAACCCACTTATGCCACCTCACCTATCCACCTCATCCTAAGACTAATTCTTACCCTTTGAGTCACCTTGAGACTTAGTCTCCTAATCCTAACTACCTATGACTTGTTCTCACCCTTAACATAAATTCCTAACTAACTGCATTCTTCATAGCCTCACATTTTTACCATTTTCTAATAGACACCACACTTGGCAAGAGAAGAAATAGAAAATGGGCTAAAAATAGCTCTTTTACCTATTCTCATGCCACTGACATCGATCAACCCTCAATCGATGGACACTGGTTACTTAAGCAAAATTTCAAGTTGGTATTTGGGTCACAAAAATCAAGAATTCATACACAAGATTTTAGCAATCAGAACATCCTACATTCACTTTTGACATATAGGTTTATCATTACTCTACATAAATTGATCTAGATTAGGAATTGATACACTACACAGAGCTTGAACTCTTGAGGACTAGTAGTACACATTTGTCTTGTCTATTCACCCATCAATTCACCAAGCCTCACTAGAGTCATTTATCTAGTAGTGACAGTTTCACCCATTTCACCAGCTAAGTGTATCTCAGTGTTTTATAAGTCTTTAAATAATAATTTCATAATTAATTTACATTATATTTTTTATTATTTCATGAACCTTGACTTTTCCCATGGAGGAGTTGTAAATCTCCCCACCCACTTCTCCCTACCCCAACATACTAATCCTCTATCTAGACTCACCTAAGTCTTTCCCATCTCCTTTTGACTCTTCCCAACCTCACAACCTAACCATACTCCCATTATCCCTCCCAAAAAATCCTTCTCTAATTCATTCTAAGACTACTAGCCCAACTGACATCGGTGACCCCAACTAAAATCAGTGACCCAACTGATATTGGTCCTTTAACTGATGTTGATTAATATGTTTTTAAACTAGTAAACTCAAAATCACCTAAAAACCTTCCCAAAGCATAGACCTAACTTATCTACATACATTGTATTATCTTATGTTATATTTAGACCTGTAACATGGTAAACAAAACTCTAAGTCTCTCTCTCTCTCTCTCTCTCTCTCTCTCTCTCTCTCTCTCTCTCTCTCTACTTGCATTTATTTTAAACTTTGTTTTAAAATAGTGGACTGTCATCCCAAACAATTTTCACACTTCCCAAAATAAACATGTAGCTTGGTAGTCTGCACATATCTTCACTAACAACTATTTTGTGTAGTGTTTTCTTATCGATAGGTTTCTTCCTCCATATCCAAAGAGGGGAATCTAAAAATTCTAAAATGGTGTGCACTTATCCAAGTTTTAATCACTTATCCCTAACTCTCTTTGTTTTCTATTTATTTATCTCTTTGAATATATAATAACATTAAAATGTAGTGAAACATTCTAGCATGCTTGATGGGACCTTAGAGTTTTCCTGGATTCATTTCTTGTCTAGCTATTCATATAGGTGCACCATAGTGAACTTTTCATTCCTTTCACTTTCTCTCCATCTTTCTTGAAAATGAAATTTTGAAATTTTTATTTTTTATTTAAGGAAAGAACTAAAATTTTCCTTCCCTATCATTATCCTCTTCTTTTGATTTAAAAAAAAAATCATTATTTTCTTGCAATCTAAAAAGAATAATCTCTTGTATTTGTCTCTTTTGAGCATTAATATAGTGAAATTCATCATCTTATCCTATTCATCATTATTTTCATCTGAATTTAAACATTTCCAATTTGGGTTTAAAACTTATTGCATTTCATTAATTTTCTTGTTGCATTTAGCTCAGCTAGTTAAACAAAGAATAATGAATAAATCATAGAACACAAATGTTACACAACTAGATCACTCTCACAAAATTAAATATCTAAACTCACTTGAGACAAATACCATTAGGATTTCATCACCCATTAGATCACCTTACCCTACCCAAAAATCTCATTTGGATTTCACCACCAAGGAGAGGACCCACTCTATTATTTGATAGAGTATAAACTCTAGACATGAGGTATATTCTAGATAAGTGGTTAGGCTCAACTTTGGGACCATGAAGTATAGGGAGAAAGCCCCTATGACAAGCCACATACCCAGTCTAATACAAATTCATATTGAGCATCAAAACTAAATTAGAACTATCCTTAGACTGCTCAGTTAGTACTTGTTTCACAAACCAATTTTACTTTCACACTTTCTAAGGCATAAGCCATCAAGAGACTAAAATTAATTCCTAGGAGTTAACTTTAGTGGCTGCATGTTCATTTTTTTCTTCCTTTTATCTTCTACATTTTTGAGTTAGTGAGGATGTTTCCTTTATCAATTTATACAATCTAGGCATTTATACTTCTCAAATTCTATTAACCTCTAGTTTCAAGTTTTTTGTGTGTCTTTTATCCTTGCACAAATTTGTTGTATCCTTTATTGTACCTAGATTTCACCTTTGGGTTGCCAAAACCTTAGATTTTTTGCCTTTCTAGATTCCAAAATAACTAACATTAGTAATGAAACTAATCTCAATAGCCATGTTACCTATTGACATTGGTCAAATAACTGATATCGATGACTATGCATTTTTATAATTTTTAGCCTACTTAAAACAACAAGCTAAAATTACCTACCTACTTCCACTCAAACCTAGTTTTCTAATGCTCTATCACTCATATAGAGTCTGAGGCCTACCTTTATCCCTTTTGTATGGTATTAAAGTGTAGCCAAGCCAAAATTATTGCTAATTATGTAATCTGACAACCACTCCCACCTTCCCCTCTCCTTTATGATTATGCTATGAAGCATACTTTAGTTGTGGAGAATACCCATATGACTACCAGTCCTAACCAAATCCACCTTATACCTAAAGGATACATTGACTTTACATAATTTCTTAATCATAACATTGTATCCCTTTAGCATTATCTCACTGTGAGCAAAACCTGTAACACTATGGGAGATCCCCTCTATGGCATGCCAACTTCCTTGATAGAGATAGTTACAGTCTCGATGGTTTCCACTATTATATCTATGGTCACCCAAACGACTACTTTAACAAGTGACCCAACCATAAATAACCCTTAAAATACAACCACCCCAACTGCTCAATCTCATCCTCTTAACCCAACTTCTATATTAGCTCCCTTAGCCTCACAGCCACTACTGGCTTAACCAAGTCAAACATCATTTTAAAACTTGGTAGTGCCCATCCCATCAACTATTTCACCCATAATTACAAGAGTTGAAACTCACCCTTCAACCCATGTAACCATGCTAACAACCTAACCTTTGGTGATGGCACCCAACCAAGGCATTGTCTCTAACCCCACAAGACAAGCCTCTTTCATTTCCACCCCTCAGCCCATGACTCATTACCAATATGTTTCATCTACACTACCAAAACAATGTGTGTCATATCCAACTTATATATCCCTTCAAGTAATCTATAACTTAGGGGGTACTCCTCACACCAATCACCCTCTTGATCTCATCAAGATGCTGATGGATAAGATGTCTAACCTAGAAACATCTATGTTAGGTTCAAAGAATGTTCTATCTTATGATAGAATATGTAATGAACCCATACATACTTATACACCTATTTTACCCTACTTGAGTAAGTGGGAAATCCCTAAATTTACTCATTTCTTGAGTAAGGAGGATTTATAACAACACTTATAGGAATTTCAACATGCTTGTTACCTAATAAGGCATGATGATGTATTATTAATTCACACTTTCCCTATGTCTCTTTTAGGTGCTACCTTGGATTGACATAGTTCCAAAAACTATAACTCCCTTTTCTCATTTACCCAACTTGTTCAACTATTCTTGGACCAATTCGCTACCAATATTTCTAAAAAGGTCTCTATTATAGACCTTTATTCCATTAGACAATTTGATGATGAGTCTATCACTGAATTTATCACTCATTGGAAAGGTTTAATCAATCAACTCTCCTTTTATTTACATCAACCTGAGCTTATCGATTTTTTCTCAAGAGAATGTGCCAAACACATCTCTTCTACTCTCTATGTCTAGACTTTCTGCACATTTGACGAACCTTTTACAAAGGTTCAAAAGTTAGAGATTTAGGCTATAGATGAAGATAAGGTTAAGTTGTATAATAAAAATACCAAATCCAAACCTAATGACTCTTCCTCTAAACCCTCTTCTTCCAATCAAAATTGCAAATCATCCACCAATGTTGTGGTGATTAAATCAGCTTCTTTTACCATAGTCAACCAGTCTAGGCCATCCATCTCACAAAATCCAACCAAACAATTCCAACAATGGTATGAACAAGACAATACACTCCTATTGAAGAGTTGCACACTTCCATTTTAGATAAACTATTGTAGCAAGGAGATATTAACCTTCCTCAAATTAGACCTCATATATAGTTTTTCCCTCTTATCCTATCCCAACTTGGTACAAGGAGGATGAGTTTTGTGTCTACCATCGAGTTAAAGGTCATAATTTTAACATTTGTAAAACGTTCAAAAAAATTGTTGAGGATATACTTGATAAAGGTGAGCTTATCTTAGATAACCCTAATGTGCTTTCTAACCAAAGCATAGATGTGTTGAAACAACCTTTTCCTAACCATTTGATCAGTCAAACAAATGTTCAGGCCATGATCAACAACTCACCTAATCATGATATTCATATAATCAATATGGTCTTCTCTTTACCTCTAGTCCAACCTCTCCCATAACTAAAGGAGCCTATTTTACCTATTCTTCTTCCATGAGTAGAAGATCTTGTTTCACACATCCCTCTCCCATGTGTGGAGGGGCCTCCTTTACCTATCCTTTTACCATGTGAGGAACCCATAATGCCTATTCTTGTTGTACCTATTTTGCTTATTCTCCTACCTTTGGAAGAGAATGCCATGCCCACTCCCCATCCACATGTTGAAGGGAACATCATTCCTATGATCTACCCTCTTGAAGAGCCTTATTCACCTACTTTTCCTCCACCAATGGAGGACAGTGCCCCATCCACTCCTCTTTCTCATATAGAGGAGTCTGCATTATCTATCCCTACACTAATCAAAGGACCTATTATGTTGGCACCTCTCAAACCAATGTTACCCCTTCTCTTGCCAACATAAAAACACACCTCACCTACTCCTCATCTATATGTTGGAGAATAAATCATACCCATACTTTATCCACTAAAAGAGCCTACTTCACTAGTTCCTCCCCCACCTAGGGAGGACCATGCTTCTTCTCGTACCTTGGTTGAAGAAGACCTAATTGTGGTTGTTACTCATCTTTGGCCTAAAACAACAAAAGCTAACACCTTCCCTCTTTCCCAATCACCTAAATCTTCTACAAAAGCAATTATAAAGCCTATGACAACTTTATCTAAACCCTTCTCATGGTTGGTCAAAAATCTAGACTTTCTTGATTCCAAGAAGTTAAACCACTCAACATTTTGGGATTGAATTAAAACTCCCTATCCTACACAAAAAATGTAATCCTCTACTGATAATCCTTTTTCTACCATTTATCCCAAAGTTTTTGACAAAGATAAAACTTCTTTTCTTGGATCATCAAAAGCACATCTCTCTATGTCAGAACCATCACCATCACTGGCATTAACTACGCTAAAGTAAATCAAATCTTTGGGTGTCTACCTAGTGTCTAATCTAATTCATCCACATGTAAAGTTATATTTTAATCTTCAACCATGAGTTAGAGATCCATGACCTAAACTAAGGAAGAATGATAAGCTTTTTAGGCCTCACCTTCCACTCCTCCTTCACCCTCAACTTTACCTTTGATCTTGGGACCCCATCCTTCCAATTTATTTGAAGTATTCTCTTTATAAGTAGGATAACAAACAAATATACCTCCTCTTTTTCCTCTACCACTTAGTGGCCCTTACACATCCAAAAACTTTACACCTAAAACTAAAAATGTGTCAACAAAAATAGTGGATATGCCTTCACCCAAAAGGGTGCCACATAAAACCATATCTATGCCTCTTAAATCAAAAAAGGTGTACACCCCTATTGTGACAACAAGTGATAGCCCACTGGTAGGATCTCAAGCCTCTCTCTTATGCAAATTTTTGCAATCCTCCACCATAACCCTTCCTCTGATCAAGCCTTATCAGCCTCTTAGACCAAAAACATCTTGGTTTGATGACACACAAGTTTTTTTATATCATTGCTCACCTGGACACGATACAAAAAGCTATAAAGCTCTCACAACTATTATCTAATAACACTTTGATATGAACAAAAATTTCATTATGGAGCCTCTTTCTAACCTCATAGTTATTCCACTAGTTCCATCTTGAAATCTACCTACTATCTCACTTGAATCCAAGACCAATGATGAGGTTCTACCTCCTCCACCACCTTTTGTGCCTATGATCTATATCAACATAGTTAATGTGGCCACACGATATCAAAATCAAAAAGATAAAGGTAAGGGAAATGCCATCACCCCTTAGGCTCATCCATTCTCAAAAGAGTTCCTCCACCAAATCCCAAGATATTTATTCTTGGTGCTCCCCAACCCACATCTTCACAAGTCATTCAAGACTCAATGGTGAAATAATTTCACTAAACCCCTATAAATATGTATTTATATGAGTTAATCTAAAAATCATCCCAACATCATCAAGCCTTGATCAAGGATTTATAAGCCATTGAGGAACCACTCTATGATCCTCAACCTCTTTTAGCTTTGGTGGATTCTCTTAATGCTATTGCCCTAGTTGCCTTCAGTGATTCAAAAATTATGGCTCTTCACCCTAGAGACTAGGACCCTATACTTTTTATCACCACATATATCAGTAAAACTCATGTTAAGAGAGTCATGATCAATGGAGGTTCTAGTATTAATATTATTTCCACTCATGCCTACAAATAGTTATCACTTCTTGATAATTACATGTCATAGTCCAATGCGATACTCCATTCCTTCAATGATACTAGAGTGGCTACTATGGGTACTATATTCTTACATATCCATGTGGGTCCTCACACAATCCTTGAAATCTTCTATGTTATCGAAGGAGAGTTCTAATAAAACATATTACTTAGACAACCTTGGATACATGTCATGGCATGTGTACCCTTGAATTTACACTGCTATGTCAAATTTGAGCATGATGGGCAAGTGAATGTTATTCTTACTGACTTACCTCTTTTTAAAACATGCAACATGACTTATCATCCCAATGATGTTCTCATTCCATTGAAAACATCTTCCTCTTCACATTCTATCATTGAAGCCTCAATAAGCCTGACTACCCCAGTTACTTAGATACTAGTGATACAAATTCTTGATAAAGACCCCATGGAAGACACTTTTAAATGCCTTTTACTTAGAGAATATCACTTTTTGACATTTGACATGTTCCATACTCCATAAGAGTATGGAAAAATTCACATGCACCCTAATTATGATCCTTGTATTAGGATGGCCATCCTGTATGGTCCCCCTAACCTTCAAACTAATCTCATATATGGGGGAATCAATTGGGCACCTACTATCAAAAATCCTTCCTCTTCACCATAGCATTTTACTTGTGATTTCTCCTTCCTAAGAAAACCTAGTTTTGCTCACAACTATCTTTATAAGTGTGATTGAAAAATATTCATGTTAGGTCATTACAAGTAGGGTGGTCATATACCCATTGAATACCCTACCAACAAGACCATAAAATATGACAAAAAATGGTATGGTGTGGGTTTCAAAAAACCAATGAAACCCATCAAGATCTCTCATATAGAGGAGCCACTATCTCCTTCTCCATCCTCTCCTCTTCCCCCACTATCTCTTATAGAATTGAAGGTATCCATACTCCTAATTTTTTTTCTAATAAATTCCATTCATTTAGGACCCCCGACCTATCATCTAGGTGATGAAACAAGGTCCCTTCCTCTCATTCATCCTAAAATGATTGACAAAGACTATCCTACTATTAACACTATCCATTGTCAGGATGATGATGTTATTCTCACCTACATGGGTGCAAATGATTCCTATATCTAATGATCACTCCCTTCTAAAATGTAAACTATGTTAAATGAATCAACCATTGACATTAATTTACCCTCTCCAAATAACCCTTGAATCCTCAAGATTTGCAAATATTTAGATTCCCTTGAACAGACCAATTATGCCACTTTCCTCTTTGATCATAGTAAAACATTTACTTGGTATTATCATGACATGCCTGGCATTGAGTCCTCTATCATCACCCATAATATTGTAACTAGCCACGATGCTAAGATTATTAAGTAGAAGCTTTCTAAGATGAACCCTTGTACTACTCTCCTTGTCAAAGAAGAGAAACTATTCCTCCTCTCTTAACTTTATTCAACCCTTTGATTATCTACAATGGGTTTATAATATCATCCCTTTCACAAAAGTGATAGGTGGAATCTACATATACACTAACTACCATGTATTAAAACTCACTTTTCTAAAAGATGACTTCACTTTGCCAAGCATAGACCAACATGTTGATCTAATGGTTGGCCATGAGATGTTATCTCTTATGGATAGGTTCTTGGGATATAATCAAATCCTGATTATTGCTAAAGATCAACACAAGACCTCCTTCGTCACCCCATGGGGAAATTTTTGTTATTGAGTCATGCATTTCAACCTTAAAAATTCTAGTGCTACCTACCAATGTACAATGAATTTCATTTTTCATGACCTCCTACACAAAATTATGGAAGACTATGTGGATGACTTACTTGGAAAGTCTAAAAATCACCAGGATCACTTGGTAATTCTCAAAATCATATTCACTCATCTCCTCCAATGTAATGTTTGACTAACTCCAAAGAAATGAATCTTTAGGGTCCTTTTAGGTAAGCTTATATGCTTCATTATCTCCCTCCATCATATCAAGGTTGAACCTACTAAGGTTTGGAAAGTACTACAAATGCCTTCACCCACTAATCTCAAGCAACTCTATAGCTTACAATGTAAACTTTAATCAATCCATCATTTCATCTCTTAGTTATCAGATCAATGTTAACCTTTTCATCATCTACTTAAAAATGATGTCTCTTTCCATTAGAACATGGATTGTTAGAAAGCCTTTGATGTACTTGAAGGGTGTCTCCTTTCCCCACTGATTTGTATTCCCCTTAAAGATGACCAACCTTTTTACCTCTATATTTTTGCAATAGACCATTCCTTGGGTGCTATTATTGCACATCAAAATGATCAACATAGAGAGCAAGATGTTTACTACACAAGTTGAATGCTTATTGATTATGAAACTTAGTATAATCATACTAAAAATCTTTGCCTCACATTGGTCTTCATATCTTCCAAACTTTGCCATTACCTTTTAAATCACAAAACCTACATTGTCACCCATACTAACTCCCTCAAATACATGCATTCCAAGCCATACCAAAACTAGTCTATGGCTCATTGGTTCATGATCTTTGTTGAGTTTGACATGGAATTCATCTAATAAAATTCTATCAAGGGGATACCAATTACCAACCAATTAGCTGATGCCCCTTTACCTAACAACCAACCTTTTAACCTAAAATTACTTGATGAATCTATCACAATGCTATCCACTGATGACATATCCTATCAAATGATGATGTAATTTGATGGGTTTAAATGTCAATTCAGTGGGGATGTTAGGGTAATCCTCATCCCTCTTGATGGCAAGCATATGCTGTTGTCATTTAAACTAAATTTTAAATTTACTAACAATATGGCCAAATATGAAGCTTTGGTCTTAGGGCTTTAAACTACCATTTTCTTGGGCATCAAATCAATTAATATCTTTGGTGATTCCTAGCTAGTGATTAATTAGGTTAACAGTTCCTACCTTTGAAAAAATGAAATTTTACAATGATATGAATATCATGTAGATGCGTTATTGGAATCATGTGACCATTATCTCTTGTAGACTATTTATCGATCTACAAATGATTTTGATGACATGATGGCTTACCTTAACTCACACATTCCATCCTCTCCCTCTTCTTCAAAAATATATGTCATTGTGCATCACCTCACATTGCCCTCCTATGTGTCAACTAATATCCTATTTGTGGGTAATGTTGACTCTAATCTGCATGATGTCTAGTATAAATAGCTTTTTGACTATCTCACTTATACTATCATTCCATTAGACTTTTCTAGTAATGGGAGATGTATTTTAATTTAAAAATACTACTTGTTACACTATGTTAGGGGCCTTCTCTACAAATGAGGCTTTGATGGTCTCCTCCTTAGATGCCTCACTCATGTTGAAATACCCTTTGCCATTAAGGAAGTCATTGATGGGATTTGTGGTGGAAATTTTAGTGGGAATTTAGTTGCCAAATGCATCCTTAAACATGGATACTATTGGCTAACACTCAACCAAGATTTTCAAAATTATGTTTAGCATAGTGTCAAATGTCAACAAAATGTCAACCTCCTTCACACTCCAAGCCATGCCTTAAAAGTTATTGGCTAACAAATTTTTCCTTATCTAAAAATGTTTTATTTTGACTCCATACCTTTCTTCCTTCAATAACAAATAAGTTAAACAACAAAATGAGTGAACTATCAAGACTAGTTCCCCTCTAAATTAAGGTACAACTCCCTTTAAGATTTTCAATGATTTCAAATATTTAGATATATTTTTAACTAGAAAGTGTTTAAAGGCAAACTAACATCCATACATCATCATGCTATGAATGTAAGATTTTCTAACAACAATATGTAATAAAATACATAGATTCTATTTTCAATAACAATCAAATAGATAAACACATATAAATATTACTGAACCAATAAATGATAAAACATGTACAATGAAGTGTCTAATTGAAGAGTAATTACTATATGAAATAAGATTTTACACAAAAAATCCAATTTCAAATACTCAAATGCACAGATCTAAGTATGCAGTATTTGATTCTCCTTTTCATTCACAGATGAAAAATGTTTTAGACAAACATCATATATATTGTAAATAATAGTGGTCTAACCCTAAAAAATCCTATCTCCTTGCTCTTTTCTATTCTATCCCCCCTTTTTTTAACACCTATATATATATATATATATAGTTGCCTTAATTAACCAATCTTTCAAACTAAACTAGAGTTAAAGTAACTCTAACCCATATGGGATTTAGTTTTTACAAATTCACCTATAGATCAGGTTTTGAATAGAAAATCAACTAAATAACTAAATAAAAGAAACTATGTAAGTAAAATCATTACTAAAGTGATGGATTAGGATCTCTAGATTTTTTGTGTTCGGTTGGGTAGGTATGTTGAGCTTTCCAATCCTAAAATGCTATAATAAACTCTTAGATTTTTAAGATATTGGGAATACTGACATGTTTTATTCTTGCCTTCCAGATGTTTTGTTCCCTCTAAAGTTTTCCCATCTTTTCTACGTGATCTGGGAGTGTGTTGATGTAGTGACAAAGAAGTGACTCTACCTTTTAAATCTGAGAGAAATTTTTAGTTGATAAGTTGCCAGTTTATTTAATGATGTTGATCTTTTCCCTAAAGGATTGAATCATAGCATCATCCTTTATGTATTTCACATCAATACACTGTCGATCATGTTGTAATGACTGAATGAATTCAATTATTTCTTTGATCAATTTTGTGATTTTAATTCACCTTTGTTGGGATACTGAATTCCTCCATTCAATGTTTTTCTTACTTACATATAATACATCTTCATCTAGTCTTGTCAAACTCTTTTCTGACAAAAACTTTGTTATTCCATACTTTTGTACCTCATCAATTTAGTTCATCGCACTCATCCATTTTCCTTCATATTTCATGCATAAAGCATTTTGTGTTTTCAAATCTTCAACAATAATTATGGTTAGATCATATACATTCTTCAATTTATGAATGTATTCCATACCTTTCTAGATGATGCCATCCAACCAATTATCAAATATCCTAGTAACCATTTTTCCTCTATGTATCTAATCCAATATATTTTGATTAACAGGTGATTTTGGATTAAAATATATGGGCAATTGGGTAATTGGTCATGGGTCTGAATTATGAATGGCATCGATGTATTCAGCTATTGATCACACAGTCTATTTTAACTCCCTTTTATCTTTTTCATCCTTCTAGGTTTTGTTGACTATCCTTTTGGTGGATGCTTCAAGGTGATGCATATCCATGACACATAATTCAGTCCCAAGATCTATCTTATTAATTGTAAAATTCTAAACTGAAGGATCTTGAAATTCTTCATTTGTTCTTGGCTAGGCTATTTCATATCCTCCAAGGGCAAAGAAAAAGGTACTATTTTCCTTTTGTTGTTGATTGAGATTTCTAACCACTTAGGTGTAGAGGCTGAGACTTATTTATCAAGATTTGGTTGATCAAAAGGCACATTTGAAATAATCATCAAGTTGGAAGAATCAGAAGCAATCTTTGTCTATTGATCTACACTAACCTCTTCTACCATTGGTGAATTAGATTATTTATCACCTATTGTTTCTCTTAAATCCTCTTCAAAATTCAAATCTACAATTAATTTTTCATAAATCTAATTCTTTCTCTTACTTTGAGTCCTTGATCTGGTGGCACAAGGAGGTAGATTAGTTTTAAGGTCCTTCTCCGATCCTTTGATGATAGGATCCCTTCTAATTTTTAACTTAAAAGTACGTACATCATAGATAACAATAAGCTGGTTAGAGGAGCTTATTAGGGATGGTGATTTAATTATTGATGTAAATTACTAGAAAGCTTTATTTTGAGCTTCCCCTATTTTTTTTATCTCTCAACCATTTTTCAATTCTTCTTATCACCAGGAGGGTTTTAACCTCAATTCTATCTTCTTTATTTTTATCCTAGTCAATTTCTAGAATAGGTGATTGCTTTATCTATTCAAATTGTAGATCAGTGACCTATTCTTCATTATCAAAAATTCCAAAAATGCTCATATTTAAATTAAGGGTGATTATTTGACTTAGGGAGAACCTAGACTAGAGTCTTCTTCTGGCCTTGAATTCATCTAAACAATCCTCCCAATAATCCTCTAGTTGAGGAATATGTGACAACCCTATTCTAAGATCCAAGTTATCCATGGCAAAACCTTTGCTGTCGAATTGGGATCTAGTTGTGAAGTACTCAAAATTGAATTTTTTAAGATCCAATTCTAAATTCAAAACATTAGATGCTGACTGGCATGAATAACATCCAATTTCAATAGGAAAAGATATACTAGATTTCTTTTTTAATAAGAATTTTTCATCTACATGTGCTAATTGTCTATAGACTTCTATTAACACAAATCAGTCAAAAACATACCTAGGTAACCTCAAAGGTTCACTGTCAAAACCCCCAACTTTGATATAAGTGAACTTGGAAAATTGAATAAAGAAACTACTATAAATTTTGATCAGTTGCATAGATTCATCAGACAACCTCTTATTGATATTGTTTGTTAATTCAAAAATAATTCTCCCAATAAAAATATCATTAACCCTCCTATAATTTTCATAGAAATTATGCATTTGTAATTATGAGTAATAGTTATAAATTTTACTATCTTCTACCAAGGGTGCATGAGGTAACCCTACCCATTATCTTGTAGAAGCTAGGCAATAGAAGAGGTATGAAGACATAAAAATATTTATTTCCCAAGCAAATACTTAAACCTAGATGCAAACATTCAACTATAATTTTTGCCCAATCCAAATATTATTCTTCTTAGAGAATCACCTATATGAAAAAGTACATCCAGTCTTCTCAATAATATGCTTGAGCATTACCCTTTAGCTTATGTAGTAACACTATAATATCTTGTACTTCTAGAATCATGTGAATTATAGTTAATGGTTTGGTAGTCTTATACCCCCTTTTTGGAATTTCAAAAGCCAATTTATTACAATCACGCTCTTGTAAATTGCTTTCTATAGTGAAAAATAACCATAAGAAGAAGTAATACTGAGGTCATAATATGGTTCCTTGGGAGGAATTCTCATCATAGACATTAGGGTTTGTCTATTGATATAAAGTAAAACATTACCATCGGTAGTTTTGATGCACCTGTTCTGAGGTTCATATCTATTCATGCATTCTAGAACTAATTCAGGGTATTGTATAGCCATGGGAAAGGTCACAGCTTCAACCAAGCCACTTTCTACTATCATATACATCATAGGATTTGTCACAAGATTTCTAGCTCTTTCCTTAAAATATTCTAAGTCATATTAGACCAAAGAGGTATCCCCAATTTCAGGAGAGGAGAACATATGAGACTAGGACCATGCTCGTAATCAAGATATGCAAATTTCATGGCTACAAGTTGGAGGATATAATGAAAATAAAATGTTTTGAACTTCTTAAATAGTGTCATAAACTCAAAAGGATTTTTATTTCCAACAAAGTAATGGAAATGGCTTATAGTAAGAGTAAAACTCACATTAAATGTATTTAAAATCACTACAAATTCAAGCAATCAAATATCTTATACCACCTGTGTTGTTCTCCTTTATATCACCTAGTATGCTTGTTTGATAAATTTGACATGTTCTCTCTTGATACATATATTAACCATATCAAATAATTAAACTAAAATAATACGTGCTAAACATGCTTGATAAGACACACACTTTGACATATGCATTAATGGTAAGAATTTTTTTACACATGATTTTGATGAGTAATGATTATCTGTCACCTCATGAAAATTCAAAATTTTCCACTTTATAATGAGTTTTGGATATATTCTCCTCTAAACCTCCCACTAATTTAACTTAGAGAAAGCCTCAGGGTGAGATGAGAGTATAGTCATTGAACCATTGAACCTTGAACTTTTGGAAATGTGGTTCAACTTCGAGGTTCAAAGACATGAGATGAACCACATAGATTGACCAATAGTTGCATGACCTTTCCAAAAACTTTGAACTTTTAAAATAGTGAACCACTAAACTCTTGAACTTTGAGAATGGTTCAAGCGGTAGGTTCAGGTGGTAGGTTCAATGATATATTAATTATACAAGGGAACTAAATGAACATGACTCTTTACAAAACATCAAGTATTGAATTCTTTGAACTGTTGAACTCTTAAACCAATGAAAAAGGGTTCAAATTCAACTAAAAGGTTCAAAGTCATAATTGAAATACACAAAAAGATAAACAATTTTCTTTGAGAAACATTGAACCATTAAACCTATTGAACCTATTGAACTCTTGAACTCTTGAACTCTGAGAATGGTTCAATTTCAAAGGTTCAATTCTTTATAAATTTCACACATAAAATATGATAAGTGGGTGAACTTATTTTAATGGTAAAATTCATGAAAAAAATGAATAAGGGTGACTCAAAAGGTAACATTGGCTCTGATTGGGGACTACATTTTATGGCAAAATGTAGAGAACTCAAAAACTTTGGTTATGCATAAATAGAGACATAGAAATGGAAGAAAAGGAGAAAGACAAACCAAAAATGGGAAAATAAAACACAAAATGCAACAATAAGGGAAAAGCTATGTATAAAATAGGGGACACCTATTTCATAGTCAATACAACTTAAGATCCTATCCATTTTAGGATAGGGGTAAAATAGCTTCATCTAAATATTCTAATTTAAAAGAATTAAGACCCAATACTTGATGAATTTTGAAAGGCCCTTTCCAAAGTGAATCAAATTTTCCATGTGCTCCTTTAGGTTCTCTCCTTCTATCCCATAGCAATATTTCATCTCTTTGCATGAACTTTCTAGGTCTAGTTTTCTGATCAAAAATATTTTTAACCCTAGTTTGATGAGTAGTAATATGATCAACCAGTTCATTTCTCTCTTCCTCAATCTTAGTTAATTACATAACTCTTTTCTCTAAAGAGTCTTGAAAGTATTGATCTTCCATAACATTTTGTAATTTAGCTACAGATAATTCTAGAGGTAATGATAACTATGGTCCTATCCTATAAACTAGCTCAAAAGGTGCCATTCTTATTGCTCTTTTTGGGGCTACCTTATCAGCCCATAGTGCTTCATATAATTTCTTATGCCAATATCCAAGGTTATCACTCACTAATTTCTTCATGATGGCTATCAAATTTTTATTACTTGACTCTGTTTGTCCATTCCCTTGAGGGTAATAATATGATGAGTGAGAAAGAGAGATAATATGTTCATAACAAAATGAAGTAAGTTCCATTGAAGAAAAATTGGTAGTGTTATCTACCATAATCTTTTGAGGAACACCAAAATGTACCAGTATATTTTCTTTAAAAGAATTACATACCACTTCTAAAGTGGTTCTCTTCATAGGGGCTACTTCAACCTATTTCATAAAATAATCAATTTCTATTAACATGTGTGTATGACAAGCACTTAAAGGAGGTGAAAGAGGCCTAATGAAATCTAATCCCCATTATTTGAAATGTTCTTCAATAATTATAGGCCTTAGAGTTAATGTTACAAGTTGTGGTCTTCCTAAAAACAATTTGCATTTTTCACAGTTAGCTACCCATTTATATGCATCTTTGAACATACCTAGCCAATAATAACATTTTCTAAGGATTTTGAATGCTGTGACTGAAGAAGAGAAATGTTTTCCACAGGCTTCATTATGAAAAAATTCTAACAATTTGTATTGTTGTTCCTTATCTACACACCTTAGAAAGGTTCCATCTAGTCCTTTTTTGTATAGGACATCACCCCAAATCACATATTTTGTTGATTTTAACTTCAGATTCATTTTCTCATTTGGATTTATGTGACAGGGTTAGTTTCCATAAGTAAGATAGTGTGCCACATTTAGGAACCATGGATCTTGTAAGCTCATCAATATGATAGTAGGAAGTTCTTCTTCTTCTTCACTTTTGGCTATCAATTTACACAAACCTTGACCTCTAGCTAATTTAGTTGGCCTAATATCTAGGTTGTAATCTTGAATTTTAGTAATCCATGTTGCTCTATTGTTCATCCCAACATCTTGTTGAGTCAGAATGCTTTTTACAGCTGAACTAGGAACACATACAACTGAATGAGAATGAAGTATATAATATCTGAATTGTTTAACAGCCTTTACTACAATAAAAGCTTGTTTCTTAGTGAAAGAATATTTAAGTTCATGCTTCTTGAGAGGAACACTCATAAAATCTATTGGGGCTTCTATATTTAATTCATTTTTCTGTAACAAGATACAAGACATGGTATGTTCTGAAGCATAATAGTAAATAATAAAATCTTTTTGGAAATCAAGATTTACCAAAGTAGTTATTTGTGTAATTGCCTCTTTAATATCTTCAAATGTTTTCTTAACAGCTTCATTCCATCTAAATGATTTTTTTTCACTCATCATCCCCAGAATATGTTTTGTAATCTCATCAAAATTAGGAATGAAATTTTTGAGAAAATTAATGTAACCAAAGAAAGACTTAACTCTAGTCCTATTAGAAGGAAGACTTAGCTGTTGTATTGCTATAACTCTTTCTAGGTCAATCTTGATACCACTTTTTAAAACTAGGTGTCCCAATAACTTCCCTTCTATAACACCAAAAATTGACTTCTTAGGTTTACAATATATCTCATGACTAGAGCATCTTTATAAAATGGTCTCTAGATCCTTCAGATGATCCTCTCTTTTTCTAAGGAAAATAATCAAATCATCAAGATAAATGACAATAATTCTATCTTTCAAATCTTTAAAGGATGAATCCATCACCCATTGAAAAGTTTCACTAGCATTAATCAAACCAAAGGGCATACAATTATAAGCAAAAGTTCCTCAAGGTGTAGTGAAAGCAATTTTATGTTGGTCAACTGCAACCACACTTATTTGATTATAACCTGAGAACCCATCTAACATGGACATCATTTCTGACCTAGAAATACTTTGCAAGATGTGATCCATCATAGGCAAGGGATAATTATCTTTTAAACTGGCTTGGTTTAAATTCCTAAAGTCAACACAAATTCTTATTTCTCCATTTTTTTTGCACACTCGAATAATGTTCACCACCTAGGTGGAGTGATGAATTGGATAAATAATCTTAGCCTTCAGCATGTTATCAATCTCTTTAAAGATAGCCTCAACAAATTTTGGGTTATAATTTCTCAGCTTCTACCTGAATATAATTTTATTTGCTTTCAAAGGAATATGATGCTAAAACTGTCCATGTCTAAAATATCTAAGATCATCATAACACCATGAAAAAACATCTTTATACTTAATCAATAGATTAATTAATTTTTTTTTCTCCTCCAGTGAACAAAACCTACCAATGGAGATCCATTTGGGATCATCCTCACTCCCAATGTTGATTTTCTCACAATCCTCTATTTTGTTAGGATTCTGGACAAGTTTGCTTTTAGTATATTCATCTTGTCTAGTGAACAAATGTTCTAGAGAGACCAATATTTTAGGGATTTTATTTCTATTTAATTGAATTACATCATCTTTTGGATTGATCCTTGGATTAGGATTAAATTCTTTATGTTCTATTTTATAACCTTCAAAATAAGTCCCCAAGAACATATCAACATTCTCTAAAAGTTTTCTAATCTATTTATTACTCTCAAAAACTTTCCAATTTTCAGCATTATCTAGGACATTAGGATGATAGACTAGTTCTACTCTATATGAATCCCTTTCAAAATTAGGGTGTGAAAGAAGAAGAGAAGCTGATACTGCTAAATAATTCCCCTGAGTATTCTAGTCTCTAGGAATTGCTTCGATAGAAAAGGCATTAAAACATTCTATCTCATCCCAAACTCTATTTTTGTAATGTCTTAATCTATCACTTTTAACTAAAAAAATGCCTCTTACTTGTTTGACAATTAATTTAGCATCTCCTCTTATCTTAAGTATTTTTACACCCTTTCCTTTAGGTTCATTTAACCCAAGTAATAAAGCTTCATATTCTACAGTGTTATTAGTGTTTTTAAATTCTAACTTGAAATAGTAAGGAAAAGTTTCACCTTTAGGTGAGATCAACACAACTGCTACTCTTAAACTAGTGGTAACACAACTACCATCAAATTCCATGGTCTAGAGATCATATGAATGAATGGACTTTGGGACAGATTCTTCTTCTAAATCTTTAGAGGAGAGAAAATAGTTACCAAATTCACATTCTTCAAGTAGAATCTGAGACTTAGGATTATCGGAAGGATATACCATAAAATCACAGCTAGGTTCAAGCTCCAGTTTAACTTTCTACTTTTCCAGTAGAATTGTAGCTTCTAACCAATCCAATTTAATCTACCCACCCAAATCTTTGTAAAAAGTTTTGCTTAACAACATCTCATAACTAGCAGGGATATCCGCTACCAAGATAGTCAACTTCACCTTTTTATCAGGATAAACTACAAGAGCAACCCATGCATCATTAATTTGTCTGAGTAAAGAAATCTATTTGCCATCCATAGAGTAACATCTACCAAATATTTTTATAAGGGATAAGCTTAAGGCTTTGGCTATAGAAAAAGGCATTATATTATTAGAAGTACCTGAGTCTATGATACAATTACTAAGTTTATGACCATTTATGAACAAATAAATGTAAAATGGGTTGGGTTTCATATCAACCATATAAGGATTATCATTAGATGAATTGAAGGTCATTCTAGAAGTATGAATGGGTGTTTCAGGTGGAGTAGTAAACAATTTGGCAATGGGAGACTCAGTATTAATGTTTAATTAACTTTTAGGTTCAACTTGTGTAGGGTCATTTTTGACATATTTAACCAATTTATCAAGTTCTTTGGGTTTTAACCTGAGGTATTCAATAGGATATATTTGAATTTTTGTAGACTTACAAAATTCTAAAATATCAAAAGAAGTCTCACAATCATTTCTATGTAACAATTTACTTTTTTTGGGTATTCAAATTAACATCAGAGGTTTTACTAAAAGGTTCCTTACCTTTAACTAGCACTTCTTGAGTATTAGAAAATCTTAGATTCTTTTGACTTCTGGTAAGCATAACACATGAATGATCTTCAAAAGTAACCAATATTTTACCTCCTCTTTCTAAATCTGAATCATATTCTAAGAAGTGTATTTCAGAGTCGCCAAGTCCCTCACAATTCCTTTCTTCTTTAGTAATCTCCCCTAAGACATCTTGAGTAGCAGTCATTTGAGTATATCTAAGCATCTCTAGACAAAAATGTCCATTATGATCAGTAGTCAAATTAAAGACACACATGCTACTTCTTCCAAGAGGGGCTTCAATAGTTAATCTTGGTTATGTTGATGCAAGTGGTAACATCTTACCAGTATTTGTTTGTTGATTTCTTCTACCAATATCTTGATATGGTTGTTGGAATGAAGCACTAGTATTAGGTAATTATATTTTTAGGGAAATCATATCATTGACTAGCCTTTGAACTATAAGATCCGTAGAGGATGAGGGATGAGCATTAGGTACTTAGACTTCTTTCTTCCATTTTTTGGCCATAATAAGACCATCCTCTAACTCAATTGCCAATGATTGTGTGTCTGTTAAATTGATAATTACACCTCTTTTGAGATGAAAACTTATATCAAGTGATATATAATTAATAAAGAAACATTTTTTATTCTCAGCAGTCGGCCTTTTAGTAGTAGGAATCTTGTACACAATTCTATTGAATTTGGCTATAATTTCCCTCATGGGTTCATGTATCTCCTTCTTGATCTTAGTCAATTGAGAAAGAAGGGAATGTTCACCTTCTATGCTTTTGAACATGTTTTCAAATGTAGTTTTCATATATTCCATTTTGTGATTAAGGAATCAGTTAGATGATAAAACCATTATGCTGCAATATTATTTAGAGTTTGCATGAAAAGCCTTATGGCTACATCTTGATGTTGCATGCCTAACACACCACATGCTACTGCAAAGGCACTTAGATGTTCCTCTAATGATTATCTTCCATCTCTATTAAATTTGGGTAAATTTTCCCTTACATTTTTAGGCAAAGAATTCAAGTTGGCCCCTAAATTTAGAGGTCCTATGGCTACTCCCCAAGTTTGGGCCATTAGAAGAAAACTTATGGTAAAAGGAAAGATTGTACCAAAAAGAGTTAAGGCTTGATAGACATATGATGTAGAGGGTTTAGGAGGGCTAGGAGGTCTACTTCTAGATTTTATAACGTAGAAATGAATATAAGGAAAATTTAAGCTTTGTAATGTTTGAAAAGTAGAATCCTCAATTCCCTCTCTTCTAAAAAACCTTGTGTATCTTCTAGAATCTAGTTTATGATATTATAATTATTAACTTATATACTCTTCACACTTCAAGGGATTTAATTCCTTGCTAAAGTTTTTCCTTGCCTTCTTTTCTTGAGTAACAATAATCTTATATTATCAACCAATTCTTCTTCTTTTTCTAATATTCCGCTTGCTATCCTATAATCATCAATATTTCAATGAGAAAACCAAGCAAGAGTATTTAACTAACTAATTATATCTTCTTATTCATATTTAAAACCAAGATTAGGTTAAAAAATAGGAATTATATTTTCATGTGGAAGCACCATTGTTGCCTCATATTAAGGTGTCTAGTCTTTTAGTAAAGATTTCAATTTTGATTCCCCAACAGAGTTACCAAATTTTTTTGGCTAATAGATTTGTCCTTATCTAAAAATATTTTATTTTGACTCCATACCCTTCTTATTTCAAGAATAAATAATTTAAACAACAAATAAGTGAACTATCAAGACTAGTTCCCCTCTGAATTAAGGTACAACTCCCTTTAAGATTTTCAATGATTTCGAATATTCATATACACTTTTAACCAAAAAGTGTTTAAAGGCAAACTAACATCCATACATCATCATGCTATGAATGCAAGATTTTATAACAACAATAGGTAATAGAATACATAGATTCTATTTTCAATAACAATTAAATAGATAAACATATATAAATATTACTAAACCAATAAATGATAAAACACGTATAATGAATTGTCTAATTTAAAAGTAATTACTATATGAAATAATATTTCACACAGAAAATACAATTTCAAATACTCAAATGCACAGATCTCAGTATTTAGTAATTGATTCTTTTTTTCATTCACAGATGAAAAATGTTTAAGACAAACATCATATATATTGTAAACAATAGTGGTCTAGCCCAAAAAAATTCTATCTCCTTGCTCTTTTCTATTATATCCCCTCCATTTTTTTAACACCCAAAAATATATATAGTTGCCCTAATTAACCAATCTTTCAAACTAAACCAGAGTTAAAGTAATTCTGACCCATACAGGATTTAGTTTTTACAAATTCACGTAAAGATCAAGTTTTTAATAGAAAAGCAACTGAATAACTAAACAAAAGAAACTATATAAGTAAAATCATTATTGAAGTGATGGATTAGGATCTCCAAATTTGTTGTGTTTAGTTTGGTAGGTACATTGAACTTTTCACTCTTGAAATAATGTAATAAACTCCTAGATTTTCAAGAGATTGGGAATACTGACGTGTTTTATTCTTGCCTTTTAGATGTTTTCTTCCCTTCAAAATTTCCCATCTTTTCCACGTGCTCTGGGAGTGTGTCGATGCAGTGACAAAGAAGTGACTCTCCCTTTTAAATCTAAGAGTTATTTTTAGTTGATAAGTTGTCAATTTATTTAATGATGCTATCTTTTCCCTAAAGGATTGAATTAGAGTATTGATTTGCTTTTTTATTTTTCCATCATCCTTTATGTATTTCATATCAATACACTATAGATCATGCTGTAATGACTGAATGAATTCAGTTATTTCTTTGATCATTTTTTTGATTTCAATTCACCCTTGTCGGGATACTGAATTCCTCTATTCAATGTTTTTCTTACTTACATATAATACATCTTCATCTAGTCCTATCAAATTCTTTTCTAAAAAAAACTTTGTTATTCCATAATTTTGTACCTCATCAATTTGGTTCATCACACTCATCCATTTTCCTTCATATTTTATCCACAAATCATTTTATGTTTCAAATCTTTAACAATAATTGTGGTTAGATCATATACATTCTTAAATTTATGAATATATTTCATACCTTTTTGGATGATGCCATCCAAATAATTATCAAATATCCTGATAACCATTTTGCTTCTATGTATCTGATCTAACATCTTTTGATTGACAAGTGATTTTAGATCAAAAGATAGGGGCAAATGGGCAATTGGTCATGGGTCTAGATTATGAATGGTGTCGATGTATTCAACCATTGACCACATGGTTTATTTTAACTCCCTTTTATCTTTTTCATCCTTCTAGGTTCTATTGACTATCCTTTTGGTGGATGCTTCAAGGTGATGCACACCCATGACACATGATGTAGGCCCAAGATCTATATTTTCAATTATAAAATATTGAACTGAAGGATCTTTAACTTCTTTATTTGTTCTTGGCTGGGCTATTTCATATCCTCCAAGGGAAAAGAAAAATGTATAATTTTCCTTTTGTCAGGGTGTGAAACACCAAAAGCACACAGTTGATTACCAAACCAAGCAACTTAATATGCGGAAATTAACCAGATTTAACAAGTAACTAGAATTCAAAATAACACAGAATATGAGAGACAATACACAACTTGTATTAATAACTCTTACAGAAAAGAATACAATAAAGAAGATGCCACTTCTCCACCACCTCTTCAGAGGTTTCCCACACCTCAAATGAACAGTAATTCTCTCCTCAAAGCTCTCTCTTCTAGGTCCCAACACCCAACTCAAACACAGAGTTGGTGTTCACCTTACACCTATGCTCCACGCACTCCACAAGTGCTCCATGCACTCCACAAGTACTCAAAGTACTTCAAGTAGATCTCCCATGAACCTGCAACAACCTACAATTCAATAGACCATACTTATGGTAGGAACTGCCTTGCCTTCCTCTTAGCTCTCCATGTAATCCACGTACATACCAATGAGTACACACTATACTCCAAGTAGATCCTGCCTGATTCTGCTCCTTGTTATGTTGCTGTCCTATCTAATCTCCAACCTACAGATCAATAACAATTCTGCACACCTGTGAACCTTGACCTTGCACACACATACACCTACAGATCAATGATCTTACTTACCATGTAGATCTCCTATAAGGGCCATGCTCACCTGATGACCAAGATCATACATACCTAAAGAATCCAGCTGACTCTCTAATCGAACACCCACCTTGGTACTGTTGTGGAACTAGGAGGAACACCCTTACTCACCTCACACATAGAAGGAGCTAACTTTGCTCAACTCAAACTAGAACAACTTTACAATACAACCATGAGTCTATTATATAGATCTCATCCAAAACAATAATTAGACATCTAATTACAATAATTAGATCCATAGCTCTCAGTCTATAATTAGCACTAAGCATGCAAACACTTGGTTCGTTAGTTGACTACCCATAATAAACTCGCAGTCGAACCACACAGGTGATCGACGTTGGTCCCTATCTACCTGGAGGTGACTGACGCCGACCGATCCCTGACCGATGTCAGTTGCTTCCCTTCAGTATCCTGCAGACGTCGGCTAATCAGACCGACGTTGGTTGCTCTATAACTTAGCAACCCTTAGCAACCTCCTCTCCTATTTGCATCAGTGAAGCTTTTAGCTCCACAACCTAACAATCTCTGACTTGGAGATAAATAGTTGCACTATACCTGTACTTATACTCCGTCTAATCTATTTCCTGGTTTGTATCCCTCTTCAAGCTCAATCTTGAAGACAACCCACCACACATCTCATGGTGCACCACCTGTCATTTGAGTACCCTACCACATCCAAACCTACAAACACATGTGGTGAAGTCTTGACCCTGCATGTATACCTGCTGCTGGTCCCTCTCAAAATCCCTAAGAACCCACTTCCCCGAATTGGCTCCTAACTCTCTGACAGCTCCCACTGCATGGGAATACTCAGGTCTATACCAGACCTCATGTGATTTTGGATACTGTACCTATCCAGCCCTTAGTGTACTCCAGCTTTGCATCCTATGTAATGAACCTCGCCAACACCTGATTCACATCAGCTCCCACTGGAGACAAAATCTATCTGTGATCTCCATGTCTCCCATGTCAAAGAATTTCATTGCTCTAAACTCCTCATGACATGCCACCGAACTAATCTTACCCTTAGCTCAACAAAACCCTGTATGTACACCCCTGCTAGCTAGCATACTATCCACATACAACAACAGAATGATGTTGCAATCATCATTCCCCTGGTAAGTCAAACCATAGTAGTTACCCTGACATTGAC
Source organism: Torreya grandis (assembly GCA_037957365.1). Classification (NCBI taxonomy): domain Eukaryota; kingdom Viridiplantae; phylum Streptophyta; class Pinopsida; order Cupressales; family Taxaceae; genus Torreya; species Torreya grandis. The sequence goes on along the minus strand of JARHVA010002107.1, from coordinate 1,390,174 downwards.
TGAAGCCATGCTTCATCCTTCACTTGTCAAAACCTGTACCACTATCCTGCAGCTTCCTCAAGACCATATGCCTGGTCTTCCGTCTCACGTGTCTGTTCACTCTATTCTTCAACTAAGGAATCCATTCATCTCTATGCTTTCGCACTGGCTGGAAACCCGACCAAAACTCCCGTTTGGTTCTGCATCATATCCCTACCATGCTCCCACCTATTTTTTAGATCCTTCCTGCTCTACAATCAGCAACAAGTGTAAAGAAGAGGAACAATGAATTTGAGGGCCTACTTACATCTTCAATCCTTTGTATGGGTGTTTGAGACTCCTTGACAGCATGCTGTCCACCTAAAATCCGTTACAGTGACTGACCTTGATCACTCCACAGTCTGCATCCGACCGACGTCGGTTCCCATGCGTCTGTCCCTGACTACCAACCTGCTAACGTCGGTGTCCCTACTGCTGACATTAGTCATTTGGCCGATGTCGGTCTTACATACTGCCGACGTCAGTCCTTCTGACCGACATCGGTCTTACCCTGCCTGACATCACCAGCTTTGGTCTGCACATGATCGACATCGACACCTATCTGTTCAATGCCGGTTCTTTCTGACCAACGTCTGTATCTATGTTCACCTGTGAGTGATGAATTTTTACCCATGAGCTCCTTTGAATCAATATCCATGTCAAAACTGCCCTGCTCAAAAGTATCCAGCACCATCCACTGGTTTCTATCTGCCATCTCCTCCAAGAACACCAAGGCTTTCCAGTTCTTAAGCTTGTCAAATATATCTGTCTTTCACTTAAGAACATGCATCTCCTTCCTGCTCATGTGACCAAGCCTACGAAGCCACGTCTCTGCAATAGAAGAAGAATCAGTAATATAAATAAGTAGATAAAGAGTACCTATTTTCTTACCACCAGCTAATTCAAATGTATCCACTGTGAGAGTTCTTGTGCATCTCTCATCACCCAATCTTTCTGAAGAAATTAGCCATATCTCCAAACCTGGGACCTGCATGACCTTCATCAATACCTGTGTGTTGGCCGCCTGCAATTTTAGCTTCACTTTCCCTTTGCCAATTCTTTAGCAAGGCTCACTAGCTCCTCTACTTGGGGCTGCATGGAAAGAGGCAACCGAATCTTTTATCCAAGATTCAACTTTATCCAAGAAACCTCCCAGAGCATCCTGTGCCACGTCACCTACAACATCTACTTCTTCAGTTTCTTCATGCTGATCTTCCACAAACCAACAATATTCTTTTACCTACTCTTTCTTTCCATGGGACCTTAAGTGACCATCTGTGCTTTTCAACTCCTCCATTCTTAGCTTACTTTCATTTGCCATTGCTCTGCTCCCACTCAATCAGAAACCCCTAAGAGTGACCTATAACCAAACACAAAACCTGCTCTCTGCAACCTTAGCTCTGATACCACTTGTCAGGGTGCGAAACACTGAAAGCACATAGTTGATTACCAAACCAAGCAACTTAATATGCGGAAATTAACTAGATTCAACAAGTAACTAGAATTTAGAATAACACAGAATATGAGAGACAATACACAACTTGTATTAATAACTCTTACAGAAAAGAATATAATAAAGAAGATGCCACTTCTTCTCCACCACCTCTTCAGAGGTTTCCCACACCTCAAGTGAACAGTAATTCTCTCCTCAAATCTCTCTCTACTAGGTCCCAACACCCAACTCAAACATAGAGTTGGTGTTCACCTTACACCTATGCTCCACGCACTCCACAAGTGCTCCACGCACTCCACAAGTACTCAAAGTACTTCAAGTAGATCTCCCATGAACCTGTTATAACCTGCAATTCAACAGACCATACTTATGGAAGGAACTGCCTTGCCTTCCTCTTAGCTCTCCATGTACTCCACGTACATACTAATGAGTACACACCGTACTCCAAGTAGATCCTACCTCATTCTGCTCCCTATTGTGTTGCTGTCGTATTTAATCTCCAACCTACAGATCAATAACGGTTCTGCACACCTGTGAACCTTGACCTTGCACACACACACCTGCAGATCAACGATATTACTTACCATGTAGATCTCTTATAAGGGCCATGCTCACTTGATGACCAAGATCATACATACCTGAAGAATCTAGCTGACTCTCCAATCCAGCACCCACCTTGGTACTGCTGTGGAACTAGGAGGAACACCCTTGCTCACCTCACACATAGAAGGAGCTAACTTTGCTCAACTCAAACTAGAACAACTTTACAATACAACCATGAGTCTATTATATAGATCTCATCCAAAATAATAATTAGACATCTAATTACAATAATTAGATCCATAGCTCTCAGTCTATAATTAGCACTAAGCATGCAAACACTTGGTTCATTAGCTGACTGCCCATAATAAACTCGCAGTCGAACCACACAGGTGACTGACGTCGGTCCCTGTCTACCTGAAGGTGACCGACGCCGGCTGATCCCTGACCGACGTCGGTTGCTTCCCTTCAGTATCCTACCGACATCAACTGATTAGACCAACATCGGTTGCTCTATAACTCAACAACCCTCAGGAACCTCCTCTCTTATTTGCATCAGTGAAGCTTTTAGCTCCACAACCTAACAATCTCCCACTTGGAGATAAATAACTGCACTATACCTGTACCTATACTCTATCTAATCTATTTCCTGGTTTGTATCCCTCTTCAAGGTCAATCCTGAAGACAACCCACCACACATCCCGTGGTGCACCACCTGTCATCCAAGTACCCTGCCACATCCGAACCTATAAACACATGTGGTGAAGTCCTGACCCTGCATGTATACCTACTGTTGGTCCCTCTCAAAATCCCTGAGAACCCACTTCCTCGGATTGGCTCCTAACTCTCTGACAGCTTCCACTACATGGGAATACTCAGGTCTATACCAGACCTCATGTGATTTTAGACACTATACCTGTCCAACCCTTAGTGTGCTCCGGCTCTGCATCCTACGTAATGAACCTCGCCAACACCTGATTCACATCAGCGCCCATTGGAGATAAAATCTACCTGTGATCTCCATGTCTCCCATGTCAAAAAATTTTGCTGCTCCAAACTCCTCATGACATGCCACTAAACTAATTTTACCCTTAGCTCAGCAAAACCCTGTATGTACACCCCTGCTAGCTAGCATACTATCCACATACAGCAACAGAATGATGTTGCAATCATCATCCCCCTGATAATTCGAACCACAGTAGTTACCTTGACATTGACTAAAGCCATGCTTCATCCTCCACCTGTCAAAACCTGTACCACTGTCCTATAGCTTCTTCAAGACCATATGCCTGGTCTTCCATCTCACATGTCCGTTCACTCTATTCTTTAACTAAGGAATCCATTCATCTCTGTGCTTTTGCACCGGCTAGCAACCCTACCAAAACTCCCATTTGGTTCTACATCATATCCCTGCCATGTTCCCACCTGTTTCCTGGATCCTTCCTACTCTACAATCAGTAACAAGTGTAAAGAAGAGGAACAACGAATTTGAGGGCCTACTTACATCTTTAGTCCTCTGTATGGGTGTTTGAGACTCCTTGATAGCATGTTGTCCACCCAAAATCTATTACAGTGACCAACCTCGATCACTCCACAGTATGCATCTGACCGATGTCGGTTCCCATGCGTCTATCCCTGACTACCAACCTGCTAACGTCGATGTCCCTGTTGCCGACGTTGGTCATCTGACTGACGTCGGTCTTACATACTGTCGATGTCGGTCTTTCTGACTGATGTCAGTCTTACCCTGCCTGACATCACCAGCTTTGGTCTGCACATGACCGACATCGACACCTGTCTGTTTGACGCTAGTTCTTCTTGACCGACGTCAGTATCTGTGTTCACCTATGAGTGATGACTTTTTACCTGCGAGCTCTTTTGAATCAATATCCATGTCCAAACTGCCCTGCTTAGAAGTATCCAGCACCATCCACTGGTTTTTGTCTGCCATCTCCTCCAAGAACACCAAGGCTTTCCAGTTCTTAAGCCTGTCAAATATATCTGTCTTCTACTTAAGAACATGCATCTCCTTCCTGCTCATGTGACCAAGCCTATGAAGCCACGTCTCCACAACAGAAGAAGAATCAATAATATAAACAAGTAGATAAAGAGTACCTATTTTCTTACCACCAACTAATTCAAGTGTATCCACTATGAGAGTTCTTGTGCATCTCTCATCACCTAATCTTTCTGAAGAAATTAGCCATATCTCCAAACCTGGGACCTACATGACCTTCATCAACACCTGTGTGTTGGCTACCTACAATTTTAGCTTCACTTTCCCTTTGCCAATTCTTTGGCAAGGCTCACCAGCTCCTCTACCTGGGGCTGCATGGAAAGAGGCAACCGAATCTTTTATCCAAGATTCAACTTTATCCAAGAAACCTCCCAGAGCATCCTGTGCCACGTCACCTGCAACATCTACTTCTTCAGTTTCTTCATGCTGATCTTCCACAAACCAACAATATTCTTTTACTTGATCTTTCTTTCCATGGGACCTTAAGTGACCATCTGTGCTTTTCAACTCCTCCATTCTTAGCTTACTTTCATCTGCCATTGCTCTGCTCCCACTCAATCAGAAACCCCTGAGAGTGACCTGTAACCAAACACAAAACCTGCTCCCTACAACCTTAGTTCTGATACCACTTGTCAGGGTGCGAAACACCAGAAGCACACAGTTGATTACCAAACCAAGCAACTTAATATGCAGAAATTAACTAGATTTAACAAGTAACTAGAATTCATAATAACACAGAATATGAGAGACAATACACAACTTGTATTAATAACTCTTACAGAAAAGAATACAATAAAGAAGATGCCACTTCTTCTCCACCACCTCTTCAGAGGTTTCCAACACCTCAAGTGAAAAGTAATTCTCTCCTCAAAGCTCTCTCTACTAGGTCCCAACACCCAACTCAAACACAGAGTTGGTGTTCACCTTACACCTGTGCTCCATGCACTCCACAAGTGCTCCACACACTCCACAAGTACTCAAAGTACTTCAAGTAGATCTCCCATGAACCTGCAACAACTTGCAATTCAACAGACCATACTTATGGAAGGAACTGCCTTGCCTTCCTCTTAGCTCTCCATGTACTCCACGTACATACCAATGAGTACACACCGTACTCCAAGTAGATCCTGCCTGATTCTACTCCCTATTGTGTTGCTATCCTATCTGATCTCCAACCTACAGATCAATAATGGTTCTGTACACCTGTGAACCTTGACCTTGCACACACACACATCTGTAGATCAATGATCTTACTTACCATGTAGATCTCCTATAAGGGCCATGCTCACCTGATGACCAAGATCATACATACCTGAAGAATCTAGATGACTCTCTAATATAGCACCCACCTTGGTACTGCTATGGAACTAGGAGGAACACCCTTGCTCACCTCACACACAAAAGGAGCTAACTTTGCTCAACTCAAACTAGAACAACTTTATAATACAACCATGAGTCTATTATATAAATCTTATCCAAAACAATAATTAGACATCTAATTACAATAATTAGATCTACAGCTCTTAGTCTATAATTAGCACTAAGCATGCAAACACTTGGTTCGTTAGCTGACTGCCCGTAATAAACTCGCATTCAAACCACACAGGTGACCGATGTCGGTCCCTGTCTACCTAGAGGTGACTGACGCCAACCGATCCCTGACCGACATCGGTTACTTCCCTTCAGTATCCTGCTGACGTCAGCTGATTAGACTGACACCGGTTGCTCTGTAACTCAGTAACCCTCAGCAACCTCCTCTCTTGTTTGCATCAGTGAAGCTTTTAGCTGCACAACCTAACATCTTTTGTTGCTAATTGAGCTTTCTAGCCACTTAGGTGCAGAGGTTGAGACTTCTTTATCAATATTTGGTTTGATCAGAAGGCACATTTTAAATAATCATCAAGTTGGTGGAATCATAAGCAATCTTTATCTATTGATCTACACTAACCTCTTCCACCATTGGTGAATCAGATTATTTATCACCTATTACTTCTCTTAAATCCTCTTTAGAATTCAAATCTACAATTACTTTTTTATAAATCTAACTTTCTCTTGTTTTGAGTCCTTGATCTAGTGGCACGAGGAGGCATAGTAGTTATAAGGGCCTTATCAGATCCTTTAATGATAGGATTACTTTTAGTTTTTGACTTGGAAGTACCTATATCATAGATAGAAATAAGCTAGTTAGAGGAGATTATTAGGGATGACGATTCAATTATTGATGTACATTGTTGGAAAGCTTTGTTTTAAACTTCCCCATTTTTTTCTCTCTCAACCATTTTTTAGTTCTTATTATCACTGCGAGGGTCTTAACCTCAGTTCTATCTTCTTCATTTTTATCTTAGTTAATTTCTAGAATAGGTGATTTCTTTATTTTTTCAAATTGTGAATCAGTCACCTATTCTTTATCATAAAAAAATCTAGAAATGCCCATATTTAAATTAAGGGTGATTATTTGCCCTAGGGAGAACCTAGACTAAAGTCTTCTTCTAACCTCAAATTCATCTAAATAATCCTCCTAATAATCCTCTAATTGAGGAATATGTGACAACCCTATTCTAAGATCTATGTTATCCCTGGTAAAACCTTTGCTGTCAAATTAGGATCTGGCTGTGAAGTACTAAAAATTGAATTTTTTAAGATCCAATCCTAAATTCAAAGCATCATACGCTGATTGGCATGAATAACATCCAAGTTCAATAGGAAAATATATACCATATTTCTTTTTTATTAGGAATTTTTTATCTACATGTGCTAATTGTTTGTAGACTTCTATTAACACAAATCAGTTAAAAACATACCTAGGTAACCTCAAATGTTCACCATAAAAACCCCCAACTTTGATATAAGTGAACTTAGAAAATAGAATAAACTACCATAAATGTTGATCAATTGCATAAATTCATCAGAAAACCTCTTATTGATGTTGTTTGTTAATTTAAAAGTCATTCTTCTAGTAAAAACATCATTAATCCTCTTGTAATTCTCATAGCAATTATGCATTTGTAATTGTGAGTAATAGTCATAAATTTTGTTGTCTTCTGCCAAGGATGCATGAGGTAACCCTACCCATTATCTTGTAGAAGCCAAGAAATAGAAGAGGTATGAAGACATAAAAATCTTTATTTCTTAAGAAATTACTTAAACTTAGATGCAAACATTCAACTACAAATTCTGCCCAATCCAAATATTATTCTCCTTAGAGGATCACCTGTATGGAAAAGTACATCTAGTCTTCCCAATAATATCCCTGAGCATTACCCTTTAGCCTATGTAGTAACAGTATAATATCTTGCACTTCTAGAATCATGTGATTTTTGGTTAATGGTCTAGGTAGTCTTGAACCCCCTTTTTGGAATTTCAAAAGCCAATTTCTTGCAATCACACTCTTGTAAATTGCTTTCTTTAATGAAAAATAACCATAAAAAGAAGTAATATTGAAGTCAAAATATGGTTCCTTGGGATGAATTCTCATCATAGAAATTAGGATTTGTCTGTTGATATAAAGTAAAACATTACCATCGATGGTTTTGATGCACCTATTTTGAGGTTCATATCTATTCATGTATTCTAGAACTAATTTAGGGCATTATACAGCCATGGGAAAGGTCATAGCTTCAACCAAACCACTTTATACTATCTTCTGTAGCATGGGATTTGACATAGGATTTCTAGCTCTTTCTTTAAAATCTAGTCATATTGGACTAGAGAGGTATCCCCAATTTTAGGAGGAGAACATATGAGACCAGGGCCATGCTCATAATCAAGACATGTAGATTTCACGGCTACAGGTTGGAGGATATAATGAAAAGAAAATGTTTTGAAATTCTTAAATAATGTCATAAACTCAAAAGGATTATTCTTTCCAATCAAGTAATAGAAATGGCTTATAGTAAGAGTAAAACTCACCTTAAATGTATTTAAAATCACTGTGAATTCAAGTAATCAAATATCTTATACCACCTATGGTGCTATTCTCCTTTGTATCACCTAGTATACTTTTTTTCTAAATTTGACTTGTTCTCTCTTGATACAGATATTAACTAGATCAAATAATTAAAATGAAACAATACGTGCTAAACATTCTTGATAATACATGCACTTTAACATATGCATTAATGGCAAAAAAAATTTTATGCATGATTTTGATGAGTAATGATTATTTGTAACCTCATGAAAATTCAAATTTTTTTGCTTTATAATGAGTTTCAAATATATTCTCCTCTAAATCTCTTGCTAATTAACTTAGAGAAAGCCTCAGGGTGAGATGCGAGTATAGTCATTGAACCATTGAACTTTTTGAAATGTGGTTCAACTTCGAGGTTCAAAGATATGAGATGAACTACACAGACTGACCAATAGTCGCATGACCTTTATAGAAACTTTGAACTTTTAAAATAGTGAACCGTTGAACTCTTAAACTCTAAGAATGGTTCAAATGGTAGGTTCAAGTGGTAGGTTCAAGCTATAGGTTAAATGATATTAATTATACAAGAGAACTGAATGAACATGACTCTTTACAAAATGTCAAGTATTAAATTCTTTGAACCGTTGAACTCTTGAACCAATGAAAAAGGGTTCAAATTCAACTGGAAGGTTCAAAGTCATAATTGAAATACACAAAAAGACAAAAAATTCACTTTGAGAAGCATTGAACCATTCAACCTATTGAACCTATTAAACTCTTAAACTCTTGAACTCTGAGAATGGTTCAAGTTCAAAGGTTGAATTCTTTATAAGTTTCACACACAAAAGATGATAAGTGGGTGAACTTCTTTTAATGGTAAAATTCATGAAAAAAATGAATAAGGGCGACTCAAAAGGTAACATAAGTCATGAGAGACTTTTGGTCCTTTTCACAATGGGTTTTGGATCTAATCAGTGAGATTAAACCTCATTCATCTCTTTAGCATCATTCTATTATTACTACTACTAAATACTTAACCAAGTGGGTTGAGGATATTTCTCTCATCTCCACTAAGCTAATAATTTTTTTTACTTTATCAACCATCACATCATCTATCATTTTGGTGTCCCCCATAAGATTAGTATGAACAATGACAAATATTTCAAGAACAAAACTATCCAATTCTTTGTGATGCTTTTGGCATCAAATTAAGCTTCTCATCATTGTACTATCCATAAGAGAATGGATAGGTAAAAGCTTCTAACAAAACCTTAACCAAAAGCCTCATGAAGGTAGTCAATGATGCTGGTAAAGATTGGCATACACAGATCCCTTTAGCCTTATAGGCTTACCACACTATCATTTCAACCCCTACAAGTGTTACACCTTTTTCACTAGTCTATGGGATAAAAGCAGTGTTGCCTCTCAAGGTCTAGATTCCTTCTCTTAACGTCTCTCTACAAGACATACTTACTAATGATGAATTTTACTAAGAAAATTTGGCCCAACTTGAGCTACTTGATGAACATCATCTATCAACCCTTAATCAACTCCAAATCTATCAAGAGCATATCACACATGATTACAATAAAAACCTCAAGGAGTGATATTTCAATATTGGAGATCTCATCTTAAAGGAAAATCAACATGTGATGAACATGGAGAAAAGTAAATGGAGAAAGTTTTCTCCTAATTGGCTTAGACCCTACATCATAACTCATAAGTATGGATCAAAAACTTATCGCTTGTCTTCTCTTGAAGGCAAGCCAAAACCTGAGCCTTTAAATGCTTTGCACCTATGACCATTCTTTTGTTAATCAAGTGACACTTCACTTCATGTCTAACTTGACCTCATCCCTTAAGTAACCCTATTACTTTCACATCCCTCCCTCTCAACCCTTGTCCTTGTACACTTCATTAACCTTCCAAGTGTTATGGTTTTTCCCTCATAAAGGAAAACCTCTAATCCTCTATAGTCCTATCTATGACTAAATTCATATGTAAAAAATATAATAATATAATATAATAACAAAAATTAGGATATATAGACAAATTATTATCTCTTAGGCCATGATTCTCAATGTAGACTACTCCCTTAAAGGATAGCTACATAACTTCTCATTACTACTATAAATAGACTGCTCCCTAGAAAGAAAGCTATTAAAAAATATAAAAAAAACTTAAACCACTCCCTTGAAGGATGGTTAAGCCAAGCTTTGTTATCATGAAAATAATGACTTAGAATCTTCCCACACTGATTAGCTTTGCATGACCTCAAGGCACCAATAACATCCCAACGAAGGCTTCCCACATTGATCAACCTACACAAGAAAAATAAATGAAAAACTTTAGTCATGGGCTTGCCTATGGTAGCTCTTATGTCACTTATAAAATGGGAATATCATCCCCACTAAGAAGGTTATGCTACCTAAACACCCTAATTCCTTTTACCTTTTTCCTTTATACTCCCTCATAATCAAGGGACTTTGAACTCACTTGACACAAGGTGATCATGACATATCTCTACCAAGTGAATGGTTGATATTGTAATGCATGAATAAGGCTCATACTCTTGTGCCTATTCATATGGTCGATATGGTCATTATGGTCCTCACCAATGCAAGAGCATCATATCCTTTCTTTTATATCACATGCCAATTTCTCTTTTAAGGTAGCATCTCAAAATAAGATTTGCTTAACTTCTAGCCTACCTGCTAATCTCTATTCTTACATCTTAAATTTATGTGTTTAAGAATACTATTACTTACATCTCTATTTCAAGCAATGATGCTAAATAATATCAACAAACATCATGGTGTATTCTTCAATCATCACACTTTACTAATACTAATAAACCATTTTCTAACTAATTTATTTCATACAACCTCATGTGAAATGCAACCAACATAGATTCTCTAAACAATAGAAAATTGAGAAATTATAAAATCAAATAATTCATTTTTAGCATACACCATCACATATATGGAAAAATTCTAAAATTAAACCAATTGCTCAACTATGCATGTACCATAATGAATATGAGAAATGTTAGCATAACACACTAACTATCATTAACATAACCATAAATAACATCACATAAACCTCATACATAATATACCATCATAACATCTCACAATACCAAAATATCATATATATATATATACTAAATATGAATATACATCAATGAATCATATCAGTATCATCTCTCTCTCACAATACATCTCTTAAATTTAGCTCATAGGCTAGAATATATATAATAAAAATCACAATACATCTAGTCCTCAAAATACTCAAGGCTATGGTCATGGTTGTGAAGAGGTAGTATCATCACCACCCTATAAATGTCTATGTTTATGTGAATTAGAGGTCATGGTGTAGCTCTCTAATCTCTCCTACTCTCTAGCCTTAGAATACCTCAAACTCTATGGGAACAACCTAATGACTCTCTCATAGTAAGTAATATCATCTAAAGTAGTGTTATACCTCACTAGTGGCACAATCTATGGTGGACCCATCAAATCTATTATAGGACCCTGTGGTGGTGCCTATGATGGATCCTATACTGGTCCCTATGGTCCAAGAGGGGGAGAGCCTACACTATTTCTCTCACACCATCTCTCTCTACTATCAATATAGTAACCTATCCATGTAGTGTCATCACCTATCCCTGTAAAACTAAAACCTATGCCTATGCTATAATTAACTAAGCTTATAATGTAGTCACTTGTCCCTGTAAGACCAAGACCTATGCCTAAATTGTATCCTATGCTTGCACAATTACATCCCTCTCTCTCTCTCTCCACTCTAGATGTGGTCTCCTTAGAATCATAGGGTGCAACCTTGACCACCAAGCTTGATAAGCAATTATACACCCTATATCTATCACACATAGGCCTAGTAACAACTCCTTAAAATCTAGACCATCTTTCTCCTAAGGCAATGGAAGGAGAACCTCTATATCATCACTCCTATATCAAGGAAAATCATGAGGTACATCCTATAATAACCTAAATTGTCTCTTAATCCTGACCATAAGTATCCTCTATAACTCTCTGGCTCACCTTTCCTTGACCCATATCATACTCTATAAACCGACAAGCTACTCTACCTATCCTCTAAATATAGGATATGTCAAGTAGGGCTTCTACATAATATTTGATGAAATTAATCCATCCATCACCTACCTAGAGTAATCAATATCCCATATGATACCATCTACTTATTTATGTGTCATATTATCTCTCCATCATCTGAAACCAACCCTAAAAATAGTCAAAATAATGACTCCCCAATGGTTGTGTCACCACAATGTGCTCATGCTCAACAATGAAGTAAATTCTTGACATAAAGACTGTATCACCATCACAACCTCACACCTCATAACTCCCTATATAGATATGCTATAAAATCTAGTCCCCATGCAAAGATGATATGTTACTCAAACATCTACGCCAAAACTCTGATCATGACAATGGGGAATCTCCCTCCATCTATGTCAGGTAGCTCATACACTATAATGCTTATCATCATCAAGATTATCAGGTGATTTTGATCCTCATTAGTAGTGTATAGTGGCTCATATACAAATCTCACCAAATGATAGGTCACCTCATTGACATGCTTCCTAAATAATGTGTACATATGAATATTATGATCCTCCCTCAAACATACAAGGAGATCCTCACCCTAGAGTGGTAGCTATAAAATCATGTATACATCCTCTTTCATCACTGCCAACTCTTTGATAGGTAGATATAAGGTGTTGGATGTGTGATCCCACCTCTCTATCAAAGATACCATCAAGCTCACATCTTGTGTGACTCTACTATCATCCCACTCCTCCTAACCCTACAACTGCCATGTACTCCCACTCATCCATGATGACATCCCTCCTCATCCTCATTAGTAGTGTAGGTAGTCAATATCATAATGTCAATTCCTACCTAGCCTACATCCACATACATAAAATCATTCCATCAATCCACATACCTTAAATTATAAACTTCCTCTTTTTAATATTTTTCCCTTTAAGAGAACTACATGGGCTTGAGGCCCTAATTTGGGCTATGTAGGTAACACTCAGTTGACATAGGGTCTTTTTACACTAGCTTAGCCATCTACCCACCTAACTATCTAGCACATTCAACCACTTAAACTCTAGGCCCCATGGCCCATGTCTTAAACCCTAGGCCAACTAGCCTATTCTAAACCTCTATCCCTCATGGCTTATATCTTACACCCTAGGCCTAATAGCCTATATTCTATAACCTTAGTTTTTATGGCCATTTTAACCTACTTTTTCTTAACCACTTGCCATGATAATTTTAACCCACATCTCACCCCTTTTTCCCTTCCCTTTGGGATAAATACATTAGTCTAAGGCCCTAATTAGGGCTATGTAGGTATCACTCAATCAACATGAGATATTCTAAGGCTAGGTCAGCCATTAGGTTAGTCCACTAATTCACCTATTCAAATATGGATACACAATTGGCCCTAACTCCTAAAATTGCCACTTTAGGTTTTCCAGTGACTAACATCAATTATATTTTGATCAACATCAATATTATATACCAACATTGGTGCCAATAATTGGTTATATTTAAACTAACAATGGCCTTATATGTTGAAATTAGTTCTAATCATCACTTGAAATTGACACATGTAGTTGATATCAGTGATTGGTTCTACCCTAGGGATGAACAACCTATGCCCAAATTTTAGGGTTTTTCCTATAAACTACCCCTAACCCCCCATAAATCCACCTAGCCCTACCATTACCCAATCCAATCTCCCCTTAATTAACCTTTATCTCCTCACACACTCACATTAACCTAACTAGAAAATTTTGATCAAAACTTAAATTCAAAAATAATAAAACTCAAGCCACTTCCTACCTCATCTCTCCATCTCCTCAACTGAAATGGCTAGCACCTATTATGGAGTACCTCCATCTAGGTCCCCTCATCCCTCTACCATATCCATCCACACCAATTCTCCCTTAGTCAAAGCATGGACCACCAAGCACTAAATCACACCCTCGCTCACACACTCTTCTCTAACAATCGCCTCTCACCACCTCACTATAATAAGACAAGCTCCAAATGTTCTATGTTATGCGACACTCAAAGATATATTTTCCTCCAATCTAATGTCATAAATAAATTTGGTTGGGCCACCAAACCCCTTTTGTTGGGTTTGGTCACCTGTCAACATTGGTAGTCTTACCCTAAGCCACTGATGTTGACATATTTCCTACCACCATCAATGACCTGATAAATGTCAGCCCTACCAAAATCGATGACCTAACCAATGTTAGCCACCTTAAAATTAGGGTTTATAACTATAACTACCACCCTTTGAAAAATCACCCTAATTACATGCCTTTAGTGGTTCACATGGAATCCATATGGGGCAACTTGGAAATCACGTATATCTCCCTACTTATGACAACCAACCTTGGAAATCACTTAAATTTTCACCCATGATGACTCTGATCAAAGATCATAAATATCTCCTTGACTAATGACCTTTTTTGAGAAAACCTTACCTTGCTCATTTTGACCACTATTGATACCATGCTATAGCTAGATATTATATACACACATGTATATTAGGTGTTTTTAGATCATGACCTTACTAGTTTTATCACTTGTAATCTATTTTATTTTCTAAGAGCACTTCCTACCTCAAATACTTGGAGCACATGGACCATTGGAGCTATAATTTTGATCATTTTAACCTCATTAGCTATCACTAAAAAACTATGGTCTAGTTATTTCTATCTAAGCCCTCCTCACCTTTACCCATTATTGATTATGTCTACTATAACTAGTAGTAGTATATGTGCAAGCAATGATGCTATCACATTTATACTCAACATCCATCCATCTATTAACTACCTATCAAAAAATTACCCAATTTTAGATTCTCCTCTATTGGTTCCCCTTTTGAGGGGGGAATATCTCATCCCATACCTGGAGCATCCAACTCCTATTTCTATCTCATAAATTTTCAATAAAAGTTATAAGACAAAAAGGGGAAAATGTAGACACCAAAATTATGTCACACACTTGTATGACTCCCTATGTCAAAACCCCCCTTAATCACATTTTAATAATTAACCTTCCTAACCCATGTTTTCACCTTAAAATATTTAATTAAGTTAATTAAAACCCACTTATGCCACCTCACCTATCCACCTTGTCTTAGGATTAATTCTTACCCTCTGAGTCACTT